>JAQGAD010000410.1:0-40241 GCA_034696625.1 Isotomurus palustris | reverse complement strand
GACCCTGAGGTACTACAGGAGTAGAAGCAGTTGCACTCGACTCAGCAAAGGAACCTTTAGTGCAGGCCACAGCTGGTCCGCGATAGTCCACAAGGGTGAAAAGTTACAGCGCATTGTTCAAGTTTTCATTTTGATGCATCTGACTAAATTTTTTTTACAGGAACCACAAGGAGTATAAACTAAAGGCTGGAGGGGACCCTCCGGAAGAAGATTCTCGGCGTAACTGAGAAAAGATTGAGCCCCTACGACGAAAGGGACTCTCAGGAACGCTGTGCGGGTTTGACCTTATCTTGGAAACAGGTGCGTCTACCGTTGTATTCACGACTTACAAGGAACGCTTCCACCTTACTGTTTGTATTTTTTATTCCCGTAGAGTAATGGCAAAAAAAGGAACCGCAGGAGAACAATAGGGACTACACGAACAATCAGAAAAAGAAGAAATATTACACAAGATGGAACCGAAAATGTTGAATCTGAACCAAGTTGCATTCCAACTTCACAGAAACCTCGCGATAATGAACGAATTATCGCTGATTTGGATTGTCTGGAGGATATCATTAACAAAAGTGAGAGTCTTTTCTTATACTCATTCTCTAAAGCGAAATGACGTGGTTGATTATTATAGCCTATGACCACGCACAACTATGCAATCAGAAGCTTATAATGACTAATAAGTCATCACAGTGCATTTAAAACTGGAATGTACCACTTGTGACTACAACTTCCTCATTCTGAAAGATTCCGAAGAACATCATATACCCATAAATGATGCATACGTCGTTAGTGGTAGAACCTATTGTGATTTCTTTGTATATTTGGAGGCAGAAGATTCATCAAATTGTGAATATTTCATACAAAGAATTGTTAAAAGTGCAGAGACCGATTGTTTGTGGTCTGATATGAAAGCTAAACTAGTTAAGTTTTATAAGTATGACGTTGGCCCTGAAATTTGCGATCCTACCTTGCCTAAACAACTTCCATTTGGGCAACCTGAGTACAGACAAGCAGCCATTAGTGCTAAACTGGCTGAAAATGCCGCAAAAATCAATTAAATTTGTGTTTAATTGTTTACTAATTGGTACACTGCAGTGCACTGCTGTATTTCCCTCGTTAGAAATAAAGAACTTCCGGTTTCCAAGAAAGTTTCGAAAGTTGTTATGCTGTTGTTGGTAGTCAACTCCATGGAGCCTTAAACTGAATTCGCGGAAAGTAATTATTTTGGATCATTTCCACTTATTATTGGAGGCATAACCTTATTCCACTTATCTTAACGACCCTGATCTCGTATCCAATAACATTGTAAATAAGCTTCACTTTGTTTGAATAAGCGAAGATCACTTTGCGAGAATCATTCTTCACGTCTGAATGCACACAAAAAAACAACAAAGAAGAAATGAATTCGGAACATTCGACGTAGTTTGAAGCGAATCAATTTGTAAGAGAAACTATTAAGGAGAGGCTAAGAATAAAATCAGAATTCACTTTACAACCAATCCCAGAGTTCATCAATTAAGTACAATTAATAATCGTGCGCTAAGTCTTCATTACATTCTTTATTAATTACCCAACGCTTTCTCGTTTCAATGCGTTAGCACCTAGGTTTGTAATCTTCTGCAAAAGTGCATCTTTTTAGCCCAGTCAATTTGGGCTTATAAGATTAATTTGATGTCTGTCTGTCTGTCCGTCTGTCTAACTCTTTATGCGTTGTACGGACGATAACTGAAGAACGGTTCAACTAATCTGGCTGAAATTTTGTACACACACATTTCGGGTAAATACAAAGGTCGTATCAAATTTTAGAGGCAATCGGTTAACCCAGTAACCGGTGGGGGTCTTAACCGTGTGACCCGATAGGGTCAATCGCTTCCAATTAACCGATTTTGATAGTTTTATCAAATAATTCAATCTGTACTCATAAAATATTAGGATAAGTGAAATTGTTTGTCCCAATCGGGTTTTTAGGAGACCGGTGGGGGTCAATTGTGTACAACCCGATCGATTCTAACTGGCCGATAAATATAGTGATTTTCAAAACTTATTACTTAAAGTTTGGTCTAATTAATCTACCAATTGATTATTGTGGTTCAAATGTACCTGACTATAGAAGTTTTTTCGCTTCTGATTAGCTGGTTAGAAATATAACACAGATTGGAATGAATTTATGGGATTATTGTGAAAAGAATTGGCTGAGCTATAGAGACTGTTTGGCATGAAGTTTTCTTCCTCTTTCTTGATTCTTTGTGTTATCATGGGAGACTAGTCTATTATTATACTAAACATGAGGAATAACACGTTAATAAAGAATATCTATCTATCTATCCATATCATTCACGTAAACTCGTTATGTGGATTTGAAGAATTCTTCGTAAGCTTTCAGAAAATCAATAGGAAACCAATCGCCTATTATTTATTCATTTATTAGTATTTAAATAACAACCACAAGTATAGGCATGGCTTAACACGAGAGATAGTTTAAACATTCTTGCGAAGTTGCGACGATTCATGTGTGATATCTATCTACTTAGCAGACTGCTAAATCGATCCAGGCATGAATTAAATTATCCTTGTTTAATTCCGAATTGAATGTGAGCAAGATGAAGGTAACCGATATTAAGGACTAAGTGGCTAATTATAACACTATTAAATACGAATTACTGGCTATCATTTTTACATTATCCAGTGGATTAGTTTTATGGCACCACGAACACTTATGTCGGGTTTTTCATTACTAACTAATTCAAGTAGCTCAAGACTCCCAATTTACACTCGAGTAATTATCACAATTCGTAGCGATGAAAATTGCTGCTGGATAATTTCCTGTGGTTAATTGGTTATCCTTGAATTAAGCAAACATACATATGTGGATAAGCTAGCGGGATACTGCAGAATGACAAATATTTGAAAGATTTGTGTGGACGGTTCTGTACTTCAGAAGTGCATTCAGTCATCTAGAGCCATCTGAATAAAATGGCTACTTTTGACATAAAAGCTGCTTTAAAATACTTAACACTGTGCATTGCATCAATAGAAAGCTTTCACTGCTTATATTTAAAAAACCACCCACTAGCATCTCCTTGCACTTTCCACTTAAAACAGGTAGAAAATAATCGCGAATCTGCACTTATGTCAGAAATATTTATTGAGAGAAACCAAAATTTGTATCCTCGAACTATTCTGTCATCAAACATTTCTCTAATTGCTCAGCCTTCAATCTTCTTTTACGAGTCTTGCACTCTAAACGTATTAACAGACAGTCCGCATCACACCTCAGTGGAAACTGAATCAATGCTTTCTCAATATATAATTGATTCGCAGTATTATAGCAGAGGTTGGCAACACAACACATTCCTTGTTTTAATTCCTGATTGTGATTATCGCATACCTGCAGCAGCGGACTTTTATCCAGTCAAACTTTTCTTTCACCCTTTTTATTGTCCGCAAATATATCCAATGTCGGAATTACTTTATTGGCCTAATGCCATTTACCAGCTAAACAGAATAGCGTCTGGTGTTAGCTTTATGGAGTTCAGAAAATCAACACCGAAGGGTGTGAGAGACTCGTATTCAAAAATGGCCATAGTTCTTCGGCAAATTCGCAGTTCAGCTTCCGAACAATTTCCTGTTGAACCACTAAAATCAGAAAATAATAGAAGACATTATTGGGTTTCGTCTTATTCTCGTAAAGCAAACTGTGCGTTATATCTGAGTTCTCTTTTGAACTACTCCATCATAACGAGAAGCACAACTGGTGGCAAATATTTTGGTTACATGGAATTTTCGGTCTCGTTGGGTAAAAAACTCAGTGCGGTAGGTGGTTGGTTTTATGAAAGATCAGAAGAATATGTAGCGGCTTATAATGCAGAATTTAGACAAACCGCTGGTTTTGATTTTACACGATTTACGTCTCCACTGCGATTGATTATTTGGAAGCTGTTTTATCTCGCTTTGGCTTTAGTAACACTTACGCTGCTTTTACGAAACTTCAGCAAACCATTCTTTTCGTTAGGATCAATTTTTGAAGCTGTAAGGATTATTTTTGGGCAAGAAGTCTCAAAAAAACCTGGAATACTTTTAATTTGCTTTGGGCTAGGAATTAACCTGCTTACTAATTTGTACAGAAATGACATAACCAGCAAATTGATTGAGTGCGTTCATCAAGAAATAAAATCTAGCGTGTTTGTGCCTAAACCATTTTAAAATAAAGTATATGTGGCAGCTGTATAACTGTTTCAATAATTACTTGCTATTGCTACTAAAGTACTAATGTAGAAAAAGCGTATTTTCTCCTCGTTGAAAAAATATGGAACACACTCCTAACGAAGATTGTAGAAATTATAGAAGCCAGGTTTTAGCCCAGGTAATTGAGCCAAGAGATCCAGGAGTATGCGTCTGTTGTTTGGATGGGTGTTCACAATTCCTTTGCTGAGCCACCGGAATGGGTATGCAGATGTAGAATGCACCCCTTAATTCCCAGAAATATGGTAAAGACGATACAGAACTTCTTCCAATATTGACTGGTAAATAGAAAGAGAAGCCCGTTAGGATCACCAATGTATATAATAATGGCAGCTGTGCTTTGTGTGTAATTCCTACAAATCTCCGTATCGAAATGCTGAAGCTTTCTTCGGGATCAGAGACAGAGCTCTTCGTAAGGAGGCTTTGACTTAAGTTATTATGGTACAAACAATCTCGCTAGATTTAGAATCTTGATGAACACGCTCAATATTTTCAATAGACCAAAAGCAAAAGTTTATAAAAATCTTGAAGAGTTACTTGAATCTGGATTTAATCTGTACACATGGATTCGAGTAAATGAGGATGCATACTCACCATATTCAGTGTAAGTGTTTATATTTTGGAAGCCTGGGGGGCAGCACAATCATAATTATGTTTTAAATGCTGCGATGTTTTAAAGCTTGCAAAACTACACGGAGAGCAACAAGGAAGTCTTATTTTCATTCATTGGAAGCCAAACCCTTCTCCACGAATATCCATCAAGATTCAAAGAAGTTCAGACACCAGCTGATGAGAAATGGCTCGGTGGAAAAATTGCAGTTAACGTACGAAAAGATGGTATGAAGTTAATAAAGTACTCAGCGTTGTACGACGCACGGAATGATTTCGTGATGAGTACGAAGGAATCCCACGCCCAGATTCCTTTCTTTTGTGTCTTCCGTACGATCCACTCTGTCGAACAAATTCGTCTTATGAACGCCTTCCGAGAAATCGGACTTACACAATTTTGGGATCGACTTGTTCATGAAAAAGAGAAAATAGATCTGATCTCGCAGAAGTTCTTGTTTCGAGACTTTGACTTATTTTCTTATCTCCGAATGGATTCTTACTTGGCTAGACTCGCGAGTAATAGCCACGCCTCGATGTATGCAAATTTGGAAACCCTGGCGTCTATTTTCATCGTCTGGGCATTTCTGCTGGTAATCTGTGGAATTTGGTTTAGCTGTGTACTCTTGGGTCATAATTTGGTTGGGCGTGTGAGTCTGATTCTAATATTATTACGAAGTAGTTTTAACATAGGAATAACAATGTCACATGGTTCTGGAGTGTCGTCACGAGACATACTTATAGTTAGAAGTTTAGGAGAAACAAGGATGCTTTAATTAAGCCACAAAGTCACCTGTAATTAGGGTACATTTAAGCTAAGCTGTAATTACTGAATGGATTTATTGTCACAGAATAAAGTACAGAATTCAAAATGTACGGGAATACACTGGGAATTTTGATATTAGCTACACTTTAGTAAGGTTAGCAGAGGTTCCAATTCATTTAGCGTGAGTTTAATGATGATGTGGTGAGTGATGAGCGGGAGTTTGAACTTTTGAAGATCGAAGAATGTCGGAGGAGGAAGGAGACTTCACTGTCCTTGGATTTGTCTGGCGATGAATCCGCAGCTGGGACAGCTGAAGGAGATGTCAACACAGTCGGAGTACATGAGAAGCCAGATGGCGATGAGAATACCGATGACCGCACCTCCGAGGAAGAAGCAGGCGAGGCAGGCCCAGCAGTAGGCGGTCATCGTGGGATTCCTGTGTTGAATCATCATCACCGTTTGACGGCAGTTCGGACAGACTTCCATCATTCCTCCTTGATTCACCGCTGTAACCAATTAACCAACACGGAGGTCCGTATCATTATGAACTACTGTGGAGGTTCTGGGAATGTTTACAATGGTTCTATCTAGTAGGTTAACCCAATGCTAGCCCCGTCGGAGACGGGGTAGGTGGACAAGCGCCTTACCAAACGAGCTCGGAGAATCCGGCGTTTTGCCGGATTTTGGTGCGCCAATTAACGGGAAAAAGGGAAACTTTCTCAACTTTTCTACAGCGGTTAATGGGGAGGAGGTGGTGACCTCGTAACGGAGAAAGTAAGAAAGAGAAAGTTCTTTCCGATTCCGTGTGGTGGGAGAAAGAGCAACTCCGGGCCCGTTTGCCTTATGGATTGTCCGCCAACCGCCTTCTCAGTCAGCGGTTTGGTTTCGCCAACTAGTTCTATCTGCACTTACCAACACCGAGATGAGTGGTTGGCTGGTTGTACATCACTTGTGATTGTGGCGGATGCTGCTGCACATACTGCGGCTGCTGTGGGTGCTGCTGTGCGTATTGAGGCGGAGGTGGGGGTGGTCCCGTCATCTTCAGTCCAGTCTGGGAAGAGTCCGATTTTCGGTGGAATCGGGAGCAGCTGCAGCAGCTGAAGGAGTTGAGGAATCGATGAAGTCTGTTGTCTGTTTATTTCTGAAGTCGAGTGTGTGGATTGGTTTCCAAGGTCTTCGGGAGTCGGGAATTCGACAGATTCGAGTTGTTTATTACTCAAGCAGTTTATTGTTATTGTTGCAGATGAGTTTGAAAAGCGCGGGAAGTTTTAAAGCTACAATTTCAAAGTTAGCCGCGCCTGCAGCAGCTTGTGTTCATTATCCGTCGACATGTCTGACGACGAATCCGCAGTTGGGGGGACAGCGGAAGGTGACGAGGGCGCAGTCGAAGTACTTGAGAATTCAAGTGCAGATGCAGAAGCCGAAGAGGGCGACGAAGGCCCAGAGGTAGGCTGTCGTCGTGGGATGTCAGCAGCGTCACCGTTGAACGGCAGTTTGGACAGACTTCCATCTCCATCATTCCTCCGCCTATCACACAAATGTATCTGTGGTTATCCAGTTCGTAGAAGGTTGAGGGAATGTTTGTGTGTACTCACGAAGCCGGTTGGTTGTACACCATCTGCGGAGGTCGTTGTGGGGGTGGCTGGACGCGGTTGTGGGCCCATCCAGAACCTTTTGGTGCTGGTGGTAGTGGTGGTTGCGGAATTTTGAGGCGAAGGTGATGGTGGTGACGTATTCGCAGATTAATTAGCTAAAATAAATTATAGCCATAATAAATTATACTGTGACAATGGTTATGAAACTCCTGGCGTTTCTCAGAAACTACTGGACTAGATTTTACTTTGGACTTCGGAGAGGCGATCCTGCCACAAAAGATTTCCCAGGGTAATATGAGAGACTTTCCTTAGAAGTTAATAAATGTTGAAGCATCAGCTTTATTACCATTTTAAATTTAAATAAGTAGACCCATCTAGAGACAAACTGCACCAATTACAATATATATGTCAGTTTGATTCATTCCACGTGTATCGGAAATACGGAATTATTTATATTTATTGATTTAGTTCTCAGGTAGTAGGGAAATAATTTCGAGTACGATTTGAATACAAATGAGTTCAGACTTACAAGAGATGCAGCAGACGAAGATTTAAGGGAAATATAAAACCTTAGAATTGATTATGGGAATGAGGTCGAGTTCAGCACATGAGATCATTTCCTGTCCAGAGGTTTGTTTTTCTAGTTAAATGAACAAAGATTTTTTAGCATACAGGTAACTTTTTTACTTGGTTGGTGCCTTATGGACTTTAGGGAGACCATTTTTGCTCTCCATTTTGAACTTCGGTTTTGAAATAGAAGAATGATGGTCACCACTTATGGGAGGAAATGTCAATGAGAATTATCACGTGTCTATTTTTAAAAGGCTGGATAAGAATATCTTTATTTGGTAGTGTTAGAGTGAGTACAAAGAAGTCTTAATCTCAAGCAGTGGTAAGTTAACGTGTGAGAGGGTGAGAGTATTGGATACTGTTTTGATAGTTCGGGATATAAATTAAAACATAGAATAAACATAGAATTAATAAAAGTACCATTAATTAATTAATAATTAAAAACAGGTAGTACACAAAGGAGTAGAAGTGATGTAATTAATACGAAAGAAATACTGAGGCCTGTGCTTCCACTTGAGGTAGAAGGATGAGCACTTTGAATTGGAACTGCAGGACACACCGAAGGTTTAATGTAAGGTTTGTCGAATTTCGCGTAAGTTGCGTGGCCAAATGGCTTCTCAGGTTCCAAGTCGAATGGAGAGCAGTAGGCTTCGTGAGGTGAGTGTTGGATGAACTTCTGGAACTCCTGACGTTTCTCGGGAGTCCAGTCGATTTCCTCAACGACTTGGCTGTACTTCTTTCCTTTGAGGTGAGGCGGATACGTCACCGTTGGGTCTATTTCCCCTTTTTGGCTGTTAATTAAATGGGGACTAATTAGTTTAAGGGATAAATTACAGGGAAGTTAAATATTGCATAGAAGGGCTTACATTGTGACGTTTCCTATTCCCATGTAATCGAGCATCTTCTGCTGAGGGAAGTAGGTTCCACACTGATTGACGGAAGTGGTACGGGGATAATACATGAGGAACGTTTGACACATTTCTTCTCGAGGAGATCTTCCTCCGGTTACTGACTTTCCCTCCTTCCACACTGTGTCGTAGGTGCATTCTTTAATTAATACAAATAAATGCCAATTAATTAGTACTTCAGGTGAGTCAGTGATTAATTAAAATACACTTGCAGTCACATTACCTAATGATAAACTGTCACCAGGTAGGATTTTCACGGGTTCTCGGAGAAGTCGGTTGTTTTGGTAGTTGAAGTCGTAGTGCTCATCGTTGGCTAAATAGGGAATTTCAGTTCCGTTTCTGAAGTGACGGATTTTTTGTTTTCGTCCTTGAAGGAAAATTGGAAATATGTTTCTGAATATTTCCTAAAAGCCTGCGTGAAGATTTATATTTATGTAAAGTTTTTACCTGAGAGGTGAGAGTGGAGTAAGTAGAGGAAGACGTTGATTCCTTCTGTAGGAAGGAGATCTGTGCATTCTGAAGGGCAGTGGGAGTTCACAATGAAGTCTTGGGAGTTTGGAGGAACTGTTATCGAGTACAGTTTGGTGGACCACTGACCAACGAATATGAAACCAGCTTCTATCGGTCTAGAATTAATTCAATTAATTAGATTAATTAATTCTAATTTAATTAGGAAGAATTAAAAGTTCCAAATAAGAATGCATGTTTAACCTGAGGTTGTCGGTAAGGTAAAAGTTCATTCCAGAGTGAATTGTGAGATCGGAGAGTTCCTTGGGATTGTCGTAGTGAACTTCAGTCATGAAGAATTCTGCAGTCTCGTCGTCTTCGCCAATTGGGGAACCAACGTTTTCTGGAAACATTGTGGCCTTCCCTCCGATGGACCATTGGAACTCAAACATGGAACAATGTTCCACAGGAAAGTAACGGATGTCGTTGTAGCAGTCGTAAGTTGTGTCCAAATACTGAGCAAAGTATTCCTCAGCCTTTTGTCCCTTCGGAGCTTTGCACCGGAAAAAATCGGAGTGGTGAGTGTGATGCTTACTCACTGCGTCAGCGAAGAACATGTCAAACTGTTTAAAAAATAAATTTTAATTTTAATCTGACTGATTTCAATCTAGGAATTAAAATGAAATCAAAAATTGTATTCTCAGCTTACCCCAACGACATGGTGTTTCTTGGAAATCTGAGGTCCTCTGAAGAATGTGCACAGGTAAACTGTGTCATTTTTGGGTAATTTAACTTTTTTTGCAATGGTCCAGTTTTGAAATCTGTGGAGAAGGAAGCAATGAGGTTTTTTAAAAATTCTGTACTATAAATTGAAATTTTGTTTTCTCATCATCACTTACTGTGAGATATCAGCTACTTCAACAATTGGATCGAGAAAGTTGACAGCAAGAACTCCACGAGAATGAAGACTGTCTCCGTGGTAAGAGATTGTGTCAGTTGACCCCAAAGCCCAGATTATCTTTAGTGTGTCATCCTGATAGTGATTAATTAAAAAGGGGATTAATTAATTAATATGATAGGAAGGTTTTAATAGTTTAGTTTCACTTGGTACACTCACATTTATGGGAATGTCTTTGTCATCGCAGGTATCAAAGCTCCGACTGAAATTGAGGAATGTGTGTCCATCTGATTCAAATGCGGAGATTAAAAGCCAATCTTGTTGGGTGTCAATTACTGGAGTGGATTTATCTTCGGAGTAGCGATCCTACAGTAAAAGAGTTCCCGGGGTAATTAGAGACTCCAAGAGTTAATTAATTTTGAAGCATCATTATCAGTTTTATTACCGTGAAGTAAGTAGATCCGTTTGGATAAACTCCACCAATGACAATATCAGCTTGATTCATTCCACCCGTGTGGGAAATGCCGAATCCGACATACCCGGTTGTTTTAGCAGTCACACTAAATGTGATGATTTTATTTTGAGTGTCTACACTCCAGGTGACATTGTAGAGACCTTCCTTGAGGACTTCATGTCGTGTGAATGGAGCTGACCTGGCTGACAACGAGTCTTGTTTTGGCTTAGCTAACGAAATGGAATGGGTGGATGCTGGAACTGTAATTAGTTTTATTTAATTTAAGTCTTATTTAATAATGGGAGATATTAAAATTCGATTAAAATGACTTACAACAAATGCAGCAAATGAAGACGAGAGAAATAAAACCAAATGGAAATTCCATTCTGGGTAGTTGCTTCGCTAGAAGATGAATGGCGAAGATTTGATTGATGAGTGATGAGTGATAAGCACTGGTGATGATAACAGTGGAGAGAGTGAGATTTGACTTTGAGAGATCTGTGAAAGAATTGTGAGGAGATGGGGAGACGGGGAATTCCAGTGGACGAAGACAAAGTAACGCTGGAGTGTCTGGAGAGTTGAGTTTTTATGGAGAGCAGTGATTCATTTGTTTCTTACGAAGTTTGCATAATTGACGGAATCAGAATTGCACGCAAGTTGTGCCGACAGTGTTGGTAGGTATGATATGATGAGGTTCCTTTAGTCTTAAGTGTAGTGGTTAAAAGTACAGAGCTGCATTAAAAAGTTGATGATGGAGGAATGAATGGAACTGTCATCTTCAGGGTCAGTCAGTGGTGCTTCACTGTGAGCTACTTAACTGGAGATGCGTGATTGGTTGGCTACGAGGGTTGGGTTTTGGGATTGCAAAATGTGTTTTTGTGTAAGTTCTTTTCTTGCGAAATGCGTACAAATGAAGTCAGTGTCTAGTTTAGAGTTTAGAGGATTAGTGGTCAGTCTTACTGCGTAACTGTTGGCAGAAGTTGTGGTTCCAGAGTAGGCAGCTTTATTGTGAGATGACGGAATGTCCAAAGAGTCACGTGTGGTTGAGTTGAAGAAACTGTCAGATGATGTTTCTGGGTGAATGAGGTGTTGTTTATGAAGGATGCAGTGTGGTTAGAGTGGTTGCACTTTAAATTACGTTCTTTGGAAGGAACTGCATCATTTATGTTGTTTTCGCCAATTGCTAAATCGATTTTTACTGATGAAATGATATCAATAAAAATAGTTATTAGCTTTGAATGACGTTCTGTGGTAGGAACTGCTTCATTTTGGTTGTTTTCAATCGGCAATTAGCTACATCGAGTTTTTCCAGTAAAATTAAAATGATTAGAAAATGGGTAGACACACACACACAT
The DNA here is from genome assembly GCA_034696625.1 of Isotomurus palustris. Lineage (NCBI taxonomy): Eukaryota > Metazoa > Arthropoda > Collembola > Entomobryomorpha > Isotomidae > Isotomurus > Isotomurus palustris. The sequence goes on along the minus strand of JAQGAD010000410.1, from coordinate 28,406 downwards.
GAGAAATGACTCAGACGACCCGAATTGGTATCACAGGAATTTAAGTGCAACTTTGTTATACGCGATATGGATCGTGTGACAAGTTCATACGAATTAACTCATGAAGTCACTTTCGCGTGCATCGCATGAGATCATTTCCTTTCGTGGGTTTTCTTTTTCTTGTAAAATAAAACTTTACTAAACTGTGTTGCAGACTTAATGCGGTTTCTACTAAATCAATTTATAATCATCATGGAATTCGTGGATCTTTAGAACTTCAGAGCATCAATTAGTCACAAAGTGTGTTTGAGTGAACAGAGGACAATTCATACAGATTATTTCGAATGATTCATTCCTTGAGATTCATGATTAATTTAATTATTTCAGCTCCATTGTCACATGATGCAATGAGAATGCGAAGATTAAAGGATTAATTGTCTAAATTGAACAATAGGTGTGTATAATAGTATTGTAGGGAAGGCATAGCAGCTATAGGTCAAGTGTGTTGCACAATGTAGATGGCAAACAATGCATTACTTTTTCCAACCTGGTCTATAAATGTATTTAGTACCAAAATAGGGAGTGACCTTAATAATTTTAGTATGGGAGTAATTTGAAATAATCTATTTCTTTAAAATGATTAGAAACTTCCTGTATAACTGAAAGTTGTTTCAAAACTCACTTAAACCGAATTTCTATTAAATGGTGTTGGTGATAAGCGTACAAAATGTTCAGGACTTTGGTGTTATACTCATTGCTAGTTGTGGGTTGCCCACTATGGAGTGTTACAGGACAACATCCAAAATGCGACTTGAAATTGTACACATCCCCGTATGTCCGAGTCATGAGGAAACGAAATGGGCCTCCGATAGCTGAACGGACTTCCCGAGACTTTCTGGACCTGAGGGAACAAATTCACAGAATGCTTTGTATTAATGGACCGTAAGAGTTTAATTAAATAACAAAGTGTTAATTAAATGACTAACAATTAGAGATTAACTTTTTATTGTACTGTAGAGTAATTCTTTATGAAGATCATAGGAGAGCTGAAAAATTCAAAAATCAATTTACTAAGGCGAAAATGAAGTTTTATACTCACGAGTGTGTAATAATCAATCAAATAAAAACATCTAAAGTGATGGAGTTGAGGGCAAGAGGGATTGATCGTCCAACTCTTAAGGATGTGGACTATTGGGATATTGTTGGACAAAGGGTTAGATGAGTTTTTTAGGTTTTTAATTACTTTGTAGGAATTAATTAAGAGAAATTGATTGTTAGTTAGTAATTAATTACAAGATATTAATTATTAATTGTTGACCAGGCTACTGGAATATTCCTCCTAGCTAAATCGAATGACTACACTCAACCCGTCGCGACATTTTTTACAACAGACAATTTGGAATTTCTTCAAGGAAATGACACAGGAGTGAATCACGGGTCATTTGCTACAATAGGAGTAGGGCCGTTTTGTCTGCGTGTCGACAATTCTTTCGACATAATTGTGGGAGGAATGCCGTCGCCAAAAAGTGTTTGTCAATGGAGTTTCACAGGAAGTGGGGCGTCTAAAGGAGATATGTCGTTTAGAAAACGATATCATAAGATCTTTAATGGTCAATTGCGTTTAAAACAGTTTACTTGGACAGTTTGTGGAGGTAATTATTAATTTTTAATTAGTTTAGGAATGAATGAAATTGTGAAATTTCTGAAAAAATTGAATGAAATTTTGCCTTATTAATATTTAGGTGCAAGTGGACTTGGTCCTTTCCCCGTGATTCCACCGACTACAACAGAAGCAACAGTTGTTTACGATCCATTTGCAATTATGAATCCTTCAGTTGAGATTCCAGCTGTGACTTTTGAAAGTTTGCAGAAGAAAGCGGTGATTTTTTGAAAATATGTTTTAAAAATTCGAATTTCATTTTAAATTTTTGAAAGTTTAAAAATATGTAGTTGTGTTGTAGATAAAATTGTCGCAAAGCAGTCCACACAAAAGTCTTCTTCACGACAAGTCTCACAACGTCTTTTTGAATCACCACCAGCAAGATGATTATGACGTGGATTATCCACCTGACTTAATCGTCGTCGTCAATCCCTCCGATTGCATAACAATTCCCGATAAACCGACAAGTGTTCCTCCAAATTGTGGAGCACCGAGTGACGCAATAACGTGTCTACTTTTCGACAGAGCTTTGGATATTCCCCAGAAACCAGGAGCGACTGTTTCAGATCCCACAAATCCTCCTTCATTAGACAGAGAGTTGACGTGGAAGAGAGACATCCTTTACATCGTGTCGGAAATATTCGGACAGATTTGTAAACCGTTTCCTCCCGATTTGGCGTACACTGTGGGACGTCTCTTTGAATATTATGTCGCCAGGGCTCATGAAGCTGATCCCGATATTCCGTTGATGGCAAGAGATAAGTGGAAATACGTGACTTCGGAATTAAGCAGGTGTATGATCAATGTGAAGAAGTCTAATTACAAAATGCTGTGGTATGTTTGAAATTAATTGAGTTTTTTAAGTAGAAATTTTGAATTTTAATTTCGAAAGTATTTATATAAAAAATTGAAGCGGTTCTGCGATTATCCTGAAGCCTGTAAATACAATTCTTTTATCTTTTGTCACAATTTGTTCGTTCTTTACGGGAGTTTTTCGGGATATTTCAGTAATTCAGTTTACCGAATTCGGTTTTTCCAGGTACTGGGACAATCGAGACGACCGGGAGACATTCGGACCGGAGGAGACAGAGAAACCCGGTGACATGTTTCTTGACATAGGAATCCCAAGTTGTAAAGCGATGGAATGTTCAGCAGGTTGTGTGGCTGAAGACGACAAGTGTGTTCCGTTGCCTGAATTCTCTGCCTATTGTTTTTACCTGGGAATCCACCATTGTTATGAAAATGTAACGCTGTGTTACATAAACGGAGAGACTGGGACGTGTGATCTCGGATTGGAATGCGAGGCTAAGAAATGCCAAGGAGATGAAATAATTAAGTGTGTCACAGAGGGAGACACATGCATGGAGACATATGAAAGAGACAATTTCATACCGGATAAGTCAAGAAAGCGAGATGAGGAATCCCCGAATTCGGATACAACAGGACCGCAAAATGAAGCAGAGTCGGGTGGAATCGGACTTGGAGACGAACCTCCACTTCCTCCAATAGGAAATGAAACAGAACCAACACCAAAAGAAGCAGAAGCAGAAGATGAAAAAGTAGCTGAGGATTTGGTTGTAACTGCAACGACAGCAGCTGCAGCTCCTCCCACTTTCCACAAAGTCCAAGTTCAAGAAGTATTTCCCGTGCTTACAGAAAGGGAGTGGCATTTTGACGGGTACCCAGTAAACGTGATGTCGATTTCGGGTATTTGGGAGGATCAAGTGCTCGAGGATCCAGGAAATTCAGATCCAGAGCTCGAGTCCTTTAGTTTTTACAAGAGACAAGGCGGGAGACAGCCCAGATCTCCCCGAAAACCGGGTAGCAGAATGAAGATGATGAAGAAGAAGAAGAAGCCAACGACGATGACAGGAGAGTGTTTGTTTTTCTACGAAGAAGCTGCGGAGATTCACTACGAGTTGAATGTGGCGATTGACGTGTTCTGGAAGATTTACGCAACAGTGCTGGGCTATTGCAATAGGGAATATCCGGAGAGGAAGAGTGAGACGTTTCCCAGTTTGTATTCAATGTTTGTTGAAGACTTTCTCGATCTCGTTATGGAGGAATGGAGGTTTCCAAAGGAAAATGAAGCCCTCAAATCCATCCTGAGTGAAGTTAATTCGGAGGTTGGACAGCGGTGGTTGGATGTTTGCCTTGAGTCGTCTTATCTTGTGTCGAATTCGTCGACTTATCGACCTCCAAGGCCACTGCACATTGGAGATGATAAGGTTCCACAGTCTAATTACTTTTTGACGTTGCCGGAGTATTTAACTGAACAGTATTTGTGGCAACCTGACGTTAATTTTACAATGGTTTCGTGTCCTTATTAGAATGAATGGTGGTGGGAGCTTTTGGGTTGGATTAATTTAATTAAATCAGAAAGCAATTTAAGTGTTAAAGATATGGTTAATTAATTTAAATGTGGATTTGCGAGCTTTTAGTAGATGGGATTGTAATTTTGAAGTTATATTAGAAAGTAAGTAAATTAAATTTGTAGATTAAAAATAAAAAGGCTTTCTCCCTCAGCTAACAAAATATTTTTTTTTCATTTGAAAATTAATTTATCTCCTTCGTTTGCAGGTGCTGTAACATATTTTGAGGAATGATGATGTAATAATTAGAGCAATCAGTTTAACACGATAATACTAATGTGTAATTCATAACATACATTAGATAATCTAGGATGTAATAGCACAGTCGATTGAGAAAATACGAAAGCCAAATTAATTTAATTATTGTTTCATTAAAACAATAGGCATAACAATTATATTGGTCATCAGCAGGTCAAATATGTTGTGCTTTTAGTCACATTCATTGTTTGTGGAACAATTAACGGCTATCTTCGACCTGATCCAGAAATCAGATTAAGGACAACAATGGAATGGACTCGGACCGTGACCTTAATTCATTCATTTTACGGCTAACTACACACGAGTTATGTTTGTAGGATTTAGATTTAACGGTTTCAAAATGTATTAGAGTAAAAACTGAGCCGTAATTTAATTTTGCACGCGGTTAATTATAGTTAATTGTTTTAATTATTAGTTGAAAAATGTTTAGAATTATAACACTTTGTTTAATACTTGGGGAACTAGGAGTGATAGGACAAAGTCCAAGGTGTGATTTGGATAATTACTCATCCCCTTACGTTCGAGTTCAGAAGAAGCGAAATGGTCCGCCAATCACTGAACGAACTTCCCGAGAGTTTCTAGACTTGTCAGAACACATTCACAGAACACTTTGCGTAAATGGACCGTAAGGGATCAAATAAATGAATTAATAATTAGTAGATAATTATTAATAAACAATTAAATGCTGTAAAACATTTTCCCTGGCAGAGCAATAATTTACCATGACTACGAAATTGAATTCGGATTGGGCAAAACCATTTATAAAAACGGAACAATAAAAATGTACATTCATGAGTGTCTGGTTATCAACCAAATTACAACAGCTAAGGCGATGGAATTGAGGGCAAAGGGAATAAAAAAGATTTACCTGAAGGACCTGGACGATAGAGACGTCATAGGAGTGAAGGTTTGGTTCATTAGATAAATTAGAAATCATCTAAATTTCTAAATAGTATTTTATGGAATAATTTTTGGGTTTTTTTAAAAAGGCTGCTGGAATATTTCTCCTGTCAAAAGCTGGCGACTATTACCAACCCGTAGCGACATTTTTGACAAACGACAATTACGAATTTACTTCTGGCGTTGACAAAGGAGTTAATTCAGCGTCCTTCGTGACAGTTGGGAAGGGGCCGTTTTGCCTTCGTGTGAATGATAAATTTGACATAATTGTGGCTAACATGCCTTCAGGAAACAACGTTTGCAGGTGGTTCCCCAGTGAAAATTACATAGATTTAAGTGACACGGATAGAAAACGGTTTAATAAGACATTTAATGGGGATCACACTTTGGATAAATTTGCTTGGGTGGATTGTGGAGGTAGGTTTGTTATTAAAGTTTTGAATTTTGCGGGAAGTTTTGAAATTTTGTTTTCTTGCAGATACCAGTGGCTTAGGTCCTTTTCCCGTCCCAGGGCCACCACCAACAAGTGAAGACGAAGACACGGATCCTTTCGCAATTATTGACCCGTCGTTATTCGCTCAAAGGCTGAGCTTTGATGCTTTTGAGAGCAAAGCGGTAATTTAAATTTTTGAACGAAATTTGAATTTTGTAGTTGAAACCTTAGCCTAGAAAATGCACGTGTGGTTTGTGTAGCTCCGAAGATTAGAGGACGTTCCTGGAGAAAACCTTCCAGGAAAGTACAACAACATTGGACCAAATCGCGACGACGATTACGACGAAGACAACCCGGTAGATTTGGTTCTTCCCGTTCGCCAAAAAAACTGCATACCAATGTTAGACAAACCCACGACGCCACCTGACGGTTGCGGCTCAATGGGAGAGAACACAACGTGTTATCTGATGGAGAGATCCCTGGACGTTCTTCCAGAACCTCCCGATGTTCCTGGAGACTTCACAAAGCCACCCACATTTAACGAATCTCTGGAGTGGAAACGAGACATTCTGTACATCGTGTCAGAAATATTTGGTCAGGTTTGCGAACCATTTCCTCCCGAGATGGCGTATACTGTTGGACGCATCCTGGAATTCTATGTGGCTCGTGCTCACGAAGCAAATCCGGACCTTCCTTTAACACCGAAAGATGTGTGGAAGTATTTAACACCAGAGTTAAGTAGATGTATGGTTGAGGTCAAGAAATCAAAGTACCATTTCTTATGGTATGAAGAATATTTCCAGGAAACTTTGTAGATTTCTGGGTAGATTCAGAAGTGTATTTTTGAAATAGGTATTGGGACAATCGAGAAGAAGTATTACCCAACGCTACGGAACCAGGAGAGGGAGGTTTCCAATTTCTGTCTTTGGATGGAAGCAGTCCAGTCTGCAAAGCGAAGGAGTGTTCACTCGACTGCTTTCCTGAAGACGACAAGTGTGTGATGTCTCCAGACGTTGCCGGGTATTGTTCCTTCTTAGGCCGTAAGAACTGCGGACAGAACTCGACGCTTTGTTACGTGGACAGAGAATCGGGGACTTGTGAGCTGGCAATCGAATGCAACGTCGAGGAATGTCTAGCGGATAAAGGAAAGCGTTGTGTGGCTGCGGGAGATCGGTGTGTTGAAAAAGAAGGAGGAGGACCCGGAGGAATGGCATTTGATTTGGCAAACTTACAATCCGCACAAAATAACACACCGCCAACACCACCAAACCCGCCTCCGACTCCAGGAACCCCGCCTCCCCCGCCTCCGGTTGCGACATTCGGGAAGGTTCCGGTCCAAGAGATATTTGAGCCTGTGAGGGATAAGGAGTATCATTTCGAAGGCTACCCGGAGAATGTCCTGGTTATTACGAATGTGGTTGACGATTCGGGTTCGCGACGGAAGAAACGGAGCAGGTCGCAAAAGAAGGAAGCGAACGTTCTGCGGAAGAACGAGCCGAGGACTGTGATTGGGGAGTGTCTGTTTTACTATCAAGATATGGCGGAGACGGATTACGAGTTGAATGTGGCGATAGACATCTACTGGAAGATCTTTGCAACTGTTATAGGTTATTGTAATAAGCATTACAGCATACGGAAGAGTGAGACGTTTCCACGGCTGTATAACATGTTTTATGAGGATTTCATTGAGTTGATTGTGGATGAGTGGAAGTATCCCAATGATAATGAGGCCTTGAAGACGATCCTCAGTGAGTACAATTCGGATATTGGCCAGAGGTGGTTGGATGTCTGCTTGGAGACGGCATATATTGTGTCGAATTCGTCGACATATAGACCTCCAAGGCCGTTAGTGCTTGTTGGAAGTGGGAAAGTTCCGCAGTCGAATTTTTTTATGCAGTTGCCTGATTATTTAAATAATAATGGGAGAAAGGTTAACTTACCTGATTTGACTGTAAGTTGTCCTGAGTAGGAATAAAAAATTATAGGTGAGGTTTGTTGAGATTTTTTTAGGATCGATATGAGATGAATGTTAATATGAAGTATTTAGTAGATATTTAAGTAAGTGGGATGGAGTAGAGTTGACTCATATTTATATTGTGTTAAAAAAACGTGAATTTATGGAATAATGAAATAAAATTTAAATAGTTTTCATTGCATTAACATAATTGTATTAATTGCACTATTGTATTCAGGTAGCTAGATTCATTTTCGTTAGTGCTGGACAAAGTAAAGTAAATAAAGTGTGTACAATTGAATGAAAAAAATAAAATCATTAACTCTAAACTGCAGCAGTGTCAGGAAAGAGAAATGTTATTTTGAAAATTCTATGCATGTGGGAGATGAGGATAATTGAAGCATAATCTTTGATTGACTTAGGTTCATCCAGTAAATTGTTTTTTATACCATATTAATAATACAATAAGAACACATAAATCGTCAAGACGCAATTCTAAAATAAAATTTTAGTTGGTATGTAAGAATAGTTGAAATTCCAGGCTTTAATATGCGCCATAGCAAATAGTTTGCATAATATGAAAAAATTCGACTTATTCTGCGTCAAAAAATCAATGCATTCATACACGCTCTTCACATATACGATAGGAAAGCTTCTGTGAACTCACAGCGACAGGCAGAGAATTAATATCACTTGATGATTGTGTTAGTTGTGTCTTAATAATCTCATCATGAGAACTTCTACAACAACTTCTCTGTGGGTGTAGTGCGTGTTGAACAAACTTGATTTAATTAACATTGTGTACAACAGCAGTGAACAGATTTCTTAGCCTGCTGCCTGTGGGAATATTTTCCTGGACGAAAGATTGCATGATAAATACTCGCTTGCTTTCAACTCTCATTCTTGATTTGATTCTGGTAGCAGCCATACCAATTTTTAATTACTTCAGTTAGTTTTTCTGGGCTTTTAATACTTCTTTTAGCTTGCAATATGTTAGCTCGTAGTTTACTCGTGCTGAATTTATTGAAATTGTGTGCTACGGATTCAATTACAATTTATGAATATTCATTTTACGAAGGTAAGCAGATCAAGTTGGAAATTCAAATTTTGTCATTCATTACTTCAAAAGCCAATATTTAATAGTTAGTGAAATTAACCTATTGAATTTGTGTATTATTCTTCTTTTATAGGAGACTATGAGAAAATACTATTGAACACAGATGACTGCATAAATCTTCCGGAGTTTCTAATGGGCAGAACAAATTCGGCGAGAGTAAATGTTGACTGTGTCGCCCTATTCGATGGAGAAGACTGTACAGGAGAATCAGTGAAACTAAAGAGGAATTCACGAAACTTAATTAATCTGAGAAAACAATATTTTGACTATAAGTTTGTGTCTGTAAAACGATGCAATGATTTCCAACGAACTAAAACTGACTATGCGAAAGGTTAGAACTTTATTTTAAGAATTTTCACGCCTGCTCTACAGTTTTGTGGTTGTTACTTTTGAATCAATCCTAATTAGGGCTTTGCCTAGAAGAACATAACGAAGCTAGGGCAAAATATGGATTACCTCCTCTGGAAGCAAATCTTTATGTAAGAGTGCAATATCGTATTTAATTTTTAATTCCTTTATGATTGGGGGAATCGTTTTGTGCAGCTGGAGAACGCGTCTCAAAGGCACATTGAAAAGGTGGATAAGGAGGAATGCCAATTGGGTGGAAGTCCTCACCGATGTCCAGGAGAGAAGCATTTGATGAGCAGACTCGAAGATGCTGGTTATAAGAACTTAAAGTCTGGAGCAGAGAACATTGCGATTGGATATGGAAACTGCAGAAGTGTAGTTGAGGGCTGGATGGCTTCACCAGGTCACAGGAGGAATATTTTAAAGGACTACAGACACGTTGGATGTGGAAAGAAATTTGATAAGTGGGCCTGTGCTTTCGCCTCTCCATTTCCAAGAGCATTTCTAGATGATACAGATGCGGAAGTGGATTCTGAATTTACTGTGGAAATGAGTGGAGGGTGGAGTTCTCATTCATAGTACTTAAAGTAAAAGCAATTTTAATTAAGTCATCAATTAATAATTAATAGTTCAATTTACAACAGCTGAAATCTGTGTCTAAGTAAATCTTGTATTAATTACTGTCACCGAAAAATCCAGTGATATTCGCTTCATTAGAAATGGGAACATTGGGGCAGAATGGCAGAGCTGGAGTTAACGAATACAGGAAGTATAATTACTACTAGCTCAAAAATCCTTGTGCCTTGTGCTTTTTAATGAAATGTGATAAAACGATAAATGAATGTGTAATTGCAATTTTATATTTTGAAGTGTTGAGTGTACGTTTTAACAGTTTAAGTGTTAATTCTCGTTTACAAATAAACTTATAACTTCTGGAGGAGATTCAAGTCTCAAGAAACAAGCTATTTTACTTCAGCTTTATCTGCGGTTCTTTACTTCCAGGTTTATTTAGATTAACAATGCTTTCTAGTTTCCTTACATTTTAGTACTACTAATCTTTTGTTTGTTTACGAGTTGCTGCTACAATCATACTTCACACAGAGCAGTTCACAGTTCCTTGAGTGTTTAGGAATTATTCGATCCTCATTTTAATCTGTGACTGTGAAAAGTAGATAAAAGATTCTTAAGGTTTATGTATTAGTTGGCTTGTACCTTGAAAGACACACCATCAAATAAGGAAGTAAGGATTCATTAAAGATGCATAACTGCATTTTTAAACGTCTTAAGTCTTACTAATGCCTGGGAAAATACATAACTATTTTAAAATTCCATACAAAATTGTCACATGTATGAGCTTTCACAGTCAGTGTGTCTGAAAATGCATTAGTAGAGGACTGCAAATCAAGACCTCACATTCAAATATTTCAATATTAAGTATTATTACTTCTGGAATATTAGATTAGATTTAATCAGTCCGATATGATAAGTTTCGAAAATTCTGTTGTTGGTTGATGTGATGTGAGAAAGTATCACTTTGCCCCATTCAAAAGACGACCAGCCCGCGAAACTACCTTTTCTGTTTATTCCACGCTTTGTTGTTGTTCATCTTCATTGTTGACGTTGACGCACGCAATGTAGAAGTTCTTTGATTAACGTTTAACTAACTTACAATGAAGTAATTAAAGTTAAGACAAAGCAAGATGGATTCACAGAGATCCCCTGCCAGTTGTTTCATCTGCTTGAACTCCATCGATGTGTCGAGGAGACCCTCATCATCTTCCCAAATACTGAAACAGAACTCCTCGTCGTTCTCAACGCTTGGAAAAGTGTTTCACATTTCAAAAGTCTTCATCGACCCCTTCTTGAGTTCCAGCCGAGGTGGGGAGCGGCCCCTGCAGTGCTCGGAATGTTCCACAAGTCTAACAGAACTGAGAGATGTCCAATCAAAAGTTGGGGGATTGAGTGAGGAAGTGCTGCAGCTCCAGAATCAGCTGATGTCTAAGCTTAAGCAGTTGGCGAAGGTGGTGGGAGTGACGCAAAGGAACAAGAAAAATATTCACCAGAATCTGATTAAGACTGAACGACAACTGCAGAACTCAATGAGGGGAGGAGGGTTTGGGGGGCTGGTCAGTCCGGAGTTGTATTCTTTGAGGCAACTTATTTTGGGTGAGGATGGCACAAGAAAGTTTGTTTTTTAGTTTCTGATTTGAGGTTTTGATTTTTGATTGTGAATTTATAGGAGCTCTGATGCTGTCGGGGTCAGATGATTACGTTCCAGAAGTTCCTAAGGACTGCAGTTCGTCGACATCATTTCCGAATAACTTTGTAGTTCAAGATTTGTCGAAGAAGGATGGGTTGGGAGGTGGAAGGCATGTGGAGCCTGACTTTAATAAATGGCAAGTCTGATTTGAAGTTTTTGGCAGTTTTTGAGTTTATTACAATTTTTAATTTGATTTTAATTGCTGATTTAGTCATGTGAAAGAAGAGTCTGTACAAAACGGTGGACAAACTGAAAACAACTTTGACGTAGAAACGGAGGATGGCTGGAATGGATACATTTTGTTGAATGAAGATGAACCAGCGCAGCCTGATGACATTGATTTCATGTAAACATTTGTTTTTAATTATATGATTTTAATTATTTTTTGTACTTTAGTTAATTACTTGCATAGTTAATTAATTATCCTGGTTTGAAATTTTGTAAACAGATACACAGAAGATAATGAGCACGAAGAAGAAGAAGTTGTAATTAGTGAAGACGCTGGAAGTGATTACACTCCGTGTCCTAAGCGAAAGAAAGTTGAGAGACAAGCCCGAAGGAATAAACAAGGGAGGAAATCGAGACGGAGAGATGAAGACGACGACGATTCCTGCTCTGATTCAGAACTTGAAGATTTCTCCAGGGAAGCTGATAAGCTAAAGAAATCTGGAAACATTGGAGGAGGTCGTTCGATAAGTAAAACGCTGAGGAGACTGGAGACAAAGTTGTGTGAACATGACACCTCACTTAGGAAACTGTTGGGAAACAAATCGTTTATGGCTGGAATGCGTGGCGAAGTTGATTCGGAGGTGAAGGAGAAACTGGCGACCTTGAAGTCCGAAGATTCGGGTGGAACTGTGGAGCCACAAAAGTTCAACGGATTGGTTGACCAAGTTGAAGTGTGTTTTGCTAATCATTCCGCCTTGCGACAGGAAATGGTGGAGATGAAGTCGTCGTTCCAAGGAAGTCTGCAAGAAGCTGCGATGGGGAATTCGGGTAATTCGGTGAATTCGTATCAAGTGAAGTGGCCAATCAGAAGTGAGTCGGATATCGGAGTGATTGAGAAGCAGTTGGAGGACCCGGCTGTTTACTCTGCGGAGGTCCAAGCCTTAGCCAGAGTTGGAGGAAACTCGAAATCCAAAATTGTGTATAATACGTTAAGAGCTATTGTGACTCATGAGTGTGCAATGCGAATCAGGTTTACGAATAAAACTGGAAAGATTGCGTTTGGAGAGTTGAGGATGGCGTCGCTTGTTCGAGGTTAATTAAACTGATATTAGTTACTTTAATTAAGGATTAGTTAATTGTTAATTGTTGTGGTTTTAATTGCAGATGCGATTAAGATGGGAAACCCAACGAAGAACTTCACAGATGATCACATAAACGAAATGGTTGGCTGTTGGTTTCGTCAGTCGATTGACAGAAGCAAGTCAACAGGGAAGGGACGAAAAAGTCATCAAACCAAAAGTTTATCGCCGAAGCGTAAAAGCAGTTCGAAAGTTGATGAGGTTGACAATGACGAGTTGTTGGATAGCAATTTGTGAAAATGCTTATGTAAATATTAGAATTTAGCATTTCTTTGAAAAATTATTTTGAAAATAAATGGAAATGCACAAAAAACGTTTTCGAGCTTTTCATTGAAATTCGTTGAGTGTTTGTAGTTTCTTAAAATTTTGATGGATGGTTCCGTAGACAGAAATCCGAAATCAAATGTTCGAAAAAATGGATCTAATCTCGATTTAATATACTATTTATCCAAAGTTTGCTATTTCGGCGGTGATGCTATTCTAATGTAGCATTTTTTAGAATATTTTATTTTTTATACTAGCAATCTATCAACTATCAATAGTAATTTCTAATTTCAAGCTTCTATTTCTATAAATAGAACAATTAAACTTACTAGCCAATTACAATTACAGTTAGTTAAAATTTAATTACTACATCTACTGCGTATGTGGTATTTTAAGATTATTTGTAGAAGTCATCGTTCTCATCATCTTCGTTGTCACTTTCTTGGGTAGCTGGAACTGCGTTGACATTGTTGACATTATTGACATTGTTGACAGCTGCGATGCTTCCAGGTCGTTGGTAATTAATTGGCCGAGAGTTACCACGAAGTGGAGCAACCGCGGGAACTCCAGCGACGCCGCCAAGTTGTTGTTGTTGAGGAAGTGCAACTCCGTTGAGACCGACTAACGCAGGATTGTACTGCTGCTGCTGTTGGGCGATGGCTCCTGGAGGAAGTTCAGTTGTGTTTAACGGAGAAGCTGTGGCGTTGAGGATGGCGACTCCAATTGTTCCAGCTCCTTTGACAGCAGCAGAACCAAAGAGAGCGCCCATGACGTCAGAGAAGAATTCCTGGACTCTCCCGGGAGATCGGATGGAAACTCCCTCCTGAATGACTCCGATGAGGTTTCCAGAAAAGACGTTCTGGAGGAGACGTCGCACTCCGTTGTAAACCTGGTCTGGGTCTGCGGCTTCTGCAGCGCCGTCACCGTCTCCGTCGTCTTGTCGGCTTCCTCGGATTTGTTTCATGTAGTCATTTATTGTTGTCTCAACCAAGTACTACATCAATTAATTAATTAAGCAGTTAATTAGTTAGTTAATTAATAAACAATTAATTTGGAGCATACCTTGACAAGAATAACTTTAACTTCACGTCGAAGTTCGCCATCTTCTGGAGTGATGACTCTGAGAAGAAGTTCATTTTGGATTTCTTCGACTTTCTTGGGGTCCAATTGGAAGTTCTCGAGGAGAGACATCGCCTGAAGTTTCCAAGAAATTATGAATCCTCATTATACCTTTGAATAATATTTTGATTGGGTTTAATTAATGAGTTTACCTGAGAAATGGTTAGGATCAAGAGGAATCCCAACGATGCAAAGGCACTTCGGGTCATCGGATGACTTTTCATAATTAGTTAATTAATTGGCAATTAATTGGCAGTTCGGGAGATAAGGGAATGAAATGACTCAGAGAAGTCAGAGAACTGAATGAACGAAGAGAATGACACAAACTTCTGCTGGAGATCATTAAGGGGCTAATGAGATGCACCTGTGCTGTGTTGCATTAAATGACATTGTTTCACCCACGGAAATCTATTCCCAAATGCTTTGTATGGTAATTCGGCGGACTGGGCTAGAATTCTAGAATTCTAGATTCGAAATTCATTTCCTGGCTGAGGATTTTATTTTCTGGAGGACAGCAGGTCATCGTTCTCCTCGCCACAGTGGATCATTTTTTTTTATAGATTTTGATTTTAGACTATCTCAAACTTTTTAGAATTATTTAGCTGAATGTTGAATTTTGAATGAATGAACGCAGACTTAAAGAAACTTATGAAAGTTCGGAAATGACAGAAATATTTATTATTAATTTGTGAATTATGAAAGAAGATTTGGAGAAGCTGGGAAATAAATTAGGGAAACTTTCAAACTTTTTAATAGATTTGATTCTTCACACTAAACTAGTTGACTTTGAAAGGATCTACTTCACACTGTGATCTGGTACACTTTAACGTTAGAATTTGCTTGCTGTGCAGGTTGGAGTTGCTGTTGCTGGAGTTGTTGTTGCTGGAGGACTTGGTTGTAATTGATTCCTTGCTGGACTCCCTGGACCTGCTGATCTTGTTGGAAACCTTGTTGGAAGCCTTGTTGGTACAAAGCGTTGGCTGCAGGCACAACTTGTTGTTGTTGCTGGACTCCTTGGACGTAATTAACTCCAGTTCCAGGTGCTTGAGGATTGGCAGCTGTTCCAGCAAGTTGAGTTCCAGTTCCAGCGACTTGGGTGCCTTGGCCGGCTCCAGCTGCTCCTCCTAAAGCGTTGGCAGCTCCTGCGGCTCCTGAAGCAGCTCCTCCAGCCGAAGGAACTCTTGCTCCATTTGCTCCTCCTCCTCCAGGACGACCAATGAAACGATTAGCTTGAGAACCAATTGATTCACGAGCGTTCTCCAGAGTTTCCAGGAATTGTCTCATGGCGCTTCCAAGTAGTCCGGAGAGTCCTTCGGGTGTTCGGATTCCAACGCTGGACTGAATCACTCCGAATAGATTTCCACTGAAGACGTTTGTGAGGATGTCACCGACGCCTTCGTAAATGTCTTCGTTCTGCTTTGGACGTTTGTTTAAACCTTTGGTGTTGCATTTGGCTGCTACTTCCTCCACAATTCGCTGTGAATGGAATTTTAATTAAAATTGCGTTAATTAACAATTTAATTAATTTTTAACTGATTAATTGATTTTACGTCAATAAAAACTCTTCTGATGAAAACATCTGACTCAGAATCTGTGGGAGATGATCCTTGTGACAAAATTGAGTTTTTGAGGTCAGAAGTCCAGTCCATCGTTACTCCGAGGTCATCTGAAGGTTTAAAGAGGCAGAGTGTTTGGAAACTTCGTGCCAGAGTTGATTTCTGGTCTTCAGGCATACTTTCCATAATTAGTGCTCCTTTGGAAATTTTGGAATGGGCTTTCTCCTTTTGAAAATTGGGAGCTATTTCGAATCCTAGAGTCTTTTAACAAGAAGAACAATTAAAATTTGTTTTAAATACGTGAAATAATGGGCTGGATTTAATATTTAATTATTTTAATTAACTCACCGAAGAAGAAGAAAGGACGACGATACACAGGAAAAAAGAAATGACCTTCATAATTTCCAAATTCCAGAAGTTTCCAGTGATTAATAAGAATTGACGTTCGTTAATAAGAATAAATCTCACTTTCCCCAGTTGTTTGTTCTCCAGCTGCCTTTGGTTTCATTCACATTTTTGTGGAGTGGCCAGCACAGCGAGGGGTGGGGTTGGTGGAACTGGTGGTAATTAATTGTGGAATAATCGCGCTTAATTATGTCTTTATTAATATGAATAAGGGATAAAAAAACAGGATATGAAGTATATGAGATCTATTGTAGAGAGATATTGGGTAGGTGCATCGATGGAGTAAATTATGGCTTCGTAATTACGAGGTTAACTGTAACGATTGTGAGGAGGGAGGCCACTGACTTGTTTAACACTGTTTATTGTTAGCGTTACTGAGATTCTATTAAACTATGCTGGTGTGCTATTATATTATATTAGTAGGTTGCTGAAACTGTTGTTGTCACACATATCGAAAGAAATTTCAAGAAACTGCATGCCAATAATGAAGAAATTTGCGAATAGATATTTGGTGGTTAAATTTTTAACATTCAAGAAAAAGTATACAGAAGAATTTATGAAATATTTTAATGGAATTTTTGAAGGATTCTCTAATATCGGCTTGGCATTTCAAATGTCAACGAGAGACACTTGTGTCGAATTATTGATGGAGTGTTGAATTGTACAGTAATACTTTTTTAGAAAGGAGAATAGATAATATGCATTCTTTACTAAGAGATATCCTCATTAAGATGCACAAGTACGTTGTTGACAAAAAGCAAGCTGAATTAGGTGAATACGATTAACGTCATCTGTAATATTCATTTGTCATTATGATTGCTCTGCAATTCTACTTTTCGATATTTGATGACAATCGAATTAATTCACCTGTGCATTAAGACAAGTATGTAATAAATATGATTTCTGAGAAATTCGGCTGCCGGCTGGCAGTGATGTTTATGCAAATGAGATTTGGTGTAGGAGAAGATTATTTTACATCTTGGCGTATAAAATGGTTTGTGTTTAGTGGAAGTTCAATCAAACTCAGCAGATCCTTCTAGTCAATCCTTTGAGAAGTGTTTAGAAATATACGAGTAAAATGGGAAAGATTATTAACCCTTCCTTGTGCTTTTTCTTAGCTGCGTGTTATGGCCAAATGATTGGAACTGACAATTGTAAAAAAACGTGACAATAATAATAAAGATGCGTGCTACCTTTAAGTATTGTTTATTTTCTTTCGTTGCATTATTTATTTTGTGTCCAGATTAACCCGAAAGTAATTTACGAAATTAAAAAAAATTTCGACAATATTTTGAATTCATTTGTATTAAGGAAGTATTGTTGTGTCTACTGTCTTCTAACTTTGGAAGCATAAGTAATTGGGAAGTTAACTACAATGCTTTATGGGCATTTTTTGAAATTCCTATTAAAGTGCTTAAACTAAGACACGATTGTTACAATTATTTATCTAGAATTAAGTTGACTTCGTGCAAACTTACAGCTAATTACAATTATTTACAACGAAACGAAATTTACATTACATTATTATGCTAATATTGAGATCTACAATAATATTGCGTTGGAGCTAAAACATTTTGACCCAGCAAAACTTATTTTTCATTTACCTTATTTGCTCATATTACCAAATATTTTTAATTTGTACTAGCTGTCTTGAATTGAGTTGCTATATTAAATTAGTTAGTGAGTATTATATATGTCTGGATAATTTCACTCTTAGAACAGCTCCATTAAGAACTTCCTCATCTTGAATATTTCTCTTTGGTCTGTGTAATTTTGTTTGTTTTGACGTAATTTCTTGTCTTTGCGGAGTGAGTCTCTCTGGTTTTGTTTGTTTTGCCGTAATTTCTTGTCTTTGCGGAGTGAGTCTCTCTGGTTTTGTTTGTTTTGCCGTAATTTCTTGTCTTTGCGGAGTGAGTCTCTCTGGTTTTGTTTGTTTTGCCGTAATTTCTTGTCTTTGTGGAGTGTTTCTTAAAACCATTATCTTTTCGGAATTTTCTGGTAAAAAGTATTTTACTTTGTCATTAAGATTGAACGTCACTGAAAGTTTCTTCGAAGGACTTTCTGGAATAGTTGAGTTAAAATTTGTACTAGGTTTGAAGGCTGGAGTTTGATCTCTGTCTCCTCCTGTCCACGTCTCCTTGTCGACTCCTCGCTTTTTAGAGTACAGAGGAAATCTGTGTAATTCACGATATGCAGTACAAATCGAAATTGCTTTTACGATAAAAATAACCACACATAACAAATGAAGATTTGTTTCAAGTTTAACTTACCTTAGTCCAAAAATGTCCAAAAGGAGGACAATAAATTGTTTAATGCAGAGAATAATAATTATGTAAGTAATGTGGTAGGCAAGAAAAGAAGTGTCGGGAATTTGGAAATCCATTTTAACCATTTGACACGACTTGGTGGTAAGGCTTAATTTGTTACACTAACTGTAACACTTTTGTTACTAGTTGAAACTAGCAATGCTTGTTTTGTTTTTTAACACTGGTCGTCTTTTACGTATAACAAATGCGCACTTTTTATTTCATCTAAGTTATGCAATTCTTTTAACTGCGGAGTGACAAAAAATATTTGTATGAAAATAATCGAAAAGAGAGGGGAATCAGCTGTCAAATGGGAACTGCGACTAGTCGTGCCGCCCTTTTTGTCTACCCTAGCAATAGTTTTTTTATATGCACGTCATCATGATTCCTTAGGTGAGAGGAGCTTTTTTGGAAGCAAAAAACTCCACATTGCATAGTAACACGCACAGGGGAAGACTGAATTCGTTCAAGTCGGGGAGTTTGGGTGTGTTGGACAAGTTTCCTTACACACGTTCGTTTGCTATTGTGAATAAGAGAGCATTACTTAAACTGAACACACTGAGGCTTCGTTTAATGTACACTGCACACTATGTATTTATTGCAATGAAAGTATTACAGCATTTATTTATTTGCATTACTGTGCACTCTGTGTAATTATATTGTACAATATTACCTTCTACATTATGTAACTTGTAAAACAATTGTTGTCATTAATAAAGATTTCAATTAAGCTTTAATTTGTCAAAATTTACTTTTGTAATATATATTCTTTTAATTGTATAATACTTTACGCAATAGTGTAAATAATAATTTTATGATAACTTGCAGTAAATATATATTACACGAAATTCCATTCAACCTCGAACCGTCCAACATCCAACGGTCTCAATAATTCGAAAGCTGTAGGAGACAAATCGATATTATTATACTCACAACTAATGCATTTATCCCGAATAGTAACTATGACAGACTTTCCCGACTGAGGATCAAGAACAGACGCACGTTTAGCGCAGGTTGGATCTGACTCATCTAGAATTGGAATAGCTCTTCTCCAATGTGGAACTCCAATTGCAGCGACCAATTCATCGTCACTGTGAACAGTTCCACACGCAGTTAATCCCAAATTGTAGTACGTTGCGTTTCCATGAACTGTAATAAGGAGAAACGGGATATCCCATTATAATATCAGTAATTATTCTAATTATAACTTGTGGAAACAAATCTTATCTTACTAGTGGTGAGACCTTGTGCCTTATGGCCAAATAGCACAACAATTAGGCTGACCAAATTAACATGCATCTTTGTACGCAGATAATGTTGATGATATTGTTTTTTGACTTTTGTTGGGTTTAACGCTTAAGTAGCTGAATTATTAAGTAAAGAAGACTGGATAGAATTTTAAATTGATTTCAGCACGTCCATTGATTGATTGACTTTATGTGTAGAAAATATTTTGACAGCTTTTGTTAGAGTATCCGTTTGTACACAGTTGGATGACGTAGAAAAAGTAAATTTAGAACTTTAATTGTTGAAATTTTGAAGGGGATGAAACTGAATAAGATTGTACAGGGTGATCTTTGTTTTGTGTAACTGAATCGTGGAGAGGGAGAAAGCAAGTAGACTATTGAAAAGGAAATTGCCTGAGTATATTTAGAGCAAACTGAGGGATAGTAGATGAAGGTATCGTAACCGATACGAGTTTTCAGGAGTCTAAGTAGGTCAAGCAGTAAGAAATGTTGGCCGAATGTCTGAGCGAAAGAGAACAAGTACTGTTAGACAGGAGGAGAGTTAGACTCAAGCATCTCACGTGACGATAAAAGTAGATCTTGGAATTACTCTACATCTCAATGTACTTGTCCAAAAACTATTTTGGAAATCCACTGAACTGTTTCCTGGCTTGGATATCAGAGATCAAAAATTGTAAATTGTCGAATTGTTCACTCATGCACAAGCGACCCTTTAGTTGCAGCTTAGTAAATTCTTTCCCGTCTGAAGATATTACTTTAAAATTTCCTAACGTAGATTTGGAGGTTTGCTAATTGATGTTAGTAAGTAGATCAATTCATACGTGTGGAAAATGTAATGTTTGTTGAATGTGAGGACATCTGACATCTCTAATTATATGGAATGTGTGAAAGGAGGAGTATGCTTGGAGCTGACGACTGCAAAAGGGCTGTGGAGGGTCCAATGTGTTTGGAGGGATGGCGTAGCAATATTTTGACCGACCCTGAGAACAAAAACTTCATGCCAAGCAGTCTCTATAGCCCAGACAATTTAAAACACCTTTCGGCATAATTTAATGGTCGTCTTAGAACATATCCACTCAAACTCATAAATAATCTTCAACGACCAATCGCTCTTGGCAGCCAAATGTTTCTTATTCGAGTTACTTAGCACAGTAGTAATAAAATTGACCAATTGGACGCGCAAGAGTGGCAAGATGCGTTCCGGTCGAACCTTTATGACCCCCACCTTTCACCTGGTACTCCGATTCGGTCCAAAATTTGATACAACCTTACTTTTAATGTCTAGTGTCGCTGTACCAAATGTTAGCTCCCTAAGTCGACCTGGTCCTAAGTTATCGTGTACACAGACAGACAGTCGAACGACAGACATCAAACTAATCTTATAAGCCCAAATTGACTGGGCTAAAACTACGGAAGGACGGAAGTTTTTCGATGTTGTGGATGAGAAAATCCTGCTTGAAATTAACTTGCTAAAGCCGCAGGAAATATCAATTATGTGTGTATTTAATGAACCAATTTCCTTTCCATTTAGTAACAATGTAATCATGAATGATGATTATGATGTAGGGTTTTATGTAGAAGTGTTGTTAAGCAATGTTCCAGTCAACCTGGAATCTTCCAACAGACAGGGGCCTCAGACGCTGGAACGCTGCTTTAGACAGGTCGATGTTGTTGGAACCGCAACTTATGCATTTGTCCCGAATGGTGACGACAACTGACCTTCCAGATTGAGGATCACGAACAGACGCACGTCTCCCGCAGATGGGATCCAAGTTCGGATTACCTCCACTCCAATACGGAGTTCCAACCGCAGCGACCATTTCTCCGTCATGATGGACAGTTCCACAAGCAGTTAGGCCCAAATTGTAAAATGTTGCGTCTCCACGAGCTATCAAAAGGAGAAAAGGAATCGATTTAAAATCAGAAAATTACGAACTTTCAGAAACGGCTGAGTTACGCTTACTGGCAAGTGTACTCTGTGCGTTAATGCACAAAAGCACGCCGATGAGGCTGACCAATTTGACAAGCATCGTTTAGAGAGGATGTTGATTAAAGTTCAGATATTCACTTGCAGTTAGAATTGACTGGATAATTCAACAAGAAATGTGCAGCATTTTATATGGATTTACTATATGCACAATCAATAAAGTATGGTGTAACATTCTCACGTTTAATTATTTTAACTAATCCATTCCGCAGAAATATCGCGGAATGAGTAATGCGATTGGCTAATCTGTGTTCATATTGTTTACTGTTGTGTTACTATTTTGTTCTTTAGGGCAGTTCATGAGAAATTAAACTAAGTTGTGCAAATATTTCCATGTGACTGACGAGCTTGGCTAAAGATCTGTTTAATCGAGATTGACGGATATGTGTTTTGCTGGAAACAAATGCGTTAAAACTCTTTAAATTTTTGTGTCATATTGAAGTCTTGGAATATACAACAGTGGACTCATCGTTTATAAAATTGCTGATCACGAACTGTGTGATAGTGTGATACCATCGACTTCGCTTCATACCGATTTTTATTGAGAGTATAATAATGTTATACATGTGAACGTAATTAGATTACAAATATTTGTCTTCAATGTCTGGAATAAAAAGCAAAATAATACTCTCGATAGAACAAGCCCACTCAATTGTAGGTATGTTTGATTAAAATTAACTATAAGAAACTTTTCAAAACAGATTTTATTCAGGCTTGTGATTTGCTCATGTATTATTTAGAAAACCATTATTTTTATACTCACAAACAATGTTGATTCGATGTTGTAATTAATGTTTTGTAGTTTTGATCACACTGGAGGTCACCATGACATCGTAATCAGTCTTGAACCGTAGAGATTTTTTTTAATTTTTGATGAATTCTGTAGCTATTCTGTAGCTGTGAAATATGAAGAAGTATTGACTTTTCTTTTAGATTTTGTTGATGTTTCTGACGGATTTACAGGAAGATGAAGATTGCTGCGCAACGTCTATAGCTGATGATTTGTTATAATTGAGGATATGTAAAGGTAATTAGTAAGCATTATTTTTACATTTATTGATTCAAATATTGACAAACATCTATGCGAAACTAAAAAATCGTAACACTGCACAGTGAGTGAATTGACTAGGTTAATCCAAAAATCGTAGCACAAGTTTTGTCCATGACATTTTCAAATAAACATTCCTCCACGTCTCCAACTGAACACTTTTGTAAAAATAAGTACACTAAAATTCATAATTGAATAAAGACTACAGTATACTGTTGTTAACTTTACTCGCAAAACCGATTAAATAAAAGACAAAAGAAACCATTTAACTGTCAAAATGGACATCTCCTCTTTACTGATCTGATTAATTTGCTTAAAAATTTCATTTTTTGATCAAAACCGTAGATAAATAGTGATTATTGACATCCACAAAGAAGTTTGACGGGTTTAAGGTTAGATCTCCCAAAGTCATGTGAAATTATTGATACCCAAGTTCATGAATTTTGTTTTGAGCAACCCTGGCTGCCGTTACCAAAGGTATGTTTCCGTTTATTAGTGAAACATTAAATCGTTTGGAAGTCGATTTGATAATTTCTGGAATCTACTGTTTCCACGCATGTAGGTGGTACCACACAGTGAAATTGAGTAGTCAGTTTCAGAAAAAACAGCAGAGAAAGTAACGGCTGCCCATATTAATCCAAGATAAATGTAGTTGTCGATTCCCAGTTCGTAAGGTTTTATTTGTGAGTTTAAGTTTATTCGTCATGAATTTTTAACACACCAAGTTTTTGCAGAAATTAATAATAGATTGTGTCTAATGAGCAGTAATATATTTTACAAGACTTTCTGAATGCGTGATGATTTACATCGGAGTTCCAAAATTGCATGTCCACAAATTATTCACTCGTGCACAACCGACGTCTTTGTAGTCTCCTAAAATATTGGCTTTGTGTCCAGGAGAGTTCATCCAACTGTTCAGAACTTCGTTACAATCTCTTTGTCCACTTGCGATATTTTCAGCTGCACCTCTCCACTTGTATCCTGCGTTGGTTATTCTATCTCCTAAGCCTGCTTCTCCAGGACATTGATGAGAGAAACATCCAGTGTTCGCCATTAAGTCAGTGTGACCTTTGGCAGCCTGTTCCAACTAAAAAGTATGTAAAAAATAATTTTTAAAGGGATTACGAATTGAAACTGTAGCGTATAAATATTTTGATTTTATTTTACTATGTTTAACACAATACCTGAGAGTTGTATTGGAGAGCTGGCTTTCCATTTTGGGCCCTCGCAGCATTGTGCTCGCTGAAGCACAGACCTTGGCCTTGACATATGATTATTAATTAAATTATAATTAAGATTATAATAAAATTTATACGGAATGGATTAGCAAACTATATTCTAAGCTGAATAAAAAAATTTAATTACCATTGGCTACTACGAAATAATTCAGTAGGGTGATCGTTAGAGCTGCAGTGAAGGATATCTTGCTGTCCATTTTTGAAAATGAAAGGATAATATTTTCGAGCTTAGGATATTTGTAACAAATTTTGAATATTGGATTATTTAGGCTGCAATTTTGTGTATTTGAAACTCAGACCTGCAGTTAGAATTGACTGAATAATTAAGGGGGAAGCGTGCAGCTTTTTATATGGATTAATTGTTTGCACTATTAATAAAATACGATGTAATATTCTGAAAATGTATTTGTTCAAGTATTGTATTTCGCAGAAATATATCAACAGGACTGACGTTGTCTACTTATCTGTGTAAGCACTGCTTATTGCTCGTTTATTCTCCCTTTTTAAATCAATTCATGAGAAATTGAATCAAAATCTAGAAATATTTCCATGAGAATGACAAGCTTTGGATAAAAATCTGTTTGATCAAGATTTACGGATCTGGGTTTGTTGTTGGAAACAAATCTTGTTCAAACACAGTTAAAGTCTGCGTCATTCAGTTTCAGTGCATTAATTTCCTAGAATCCACAACAGTTTAATTTGCCTTCCGTAAAATTGTTTTTCGTGAATTAGCTTTGGTATGAAAACATTGACTTCACTTCATTCCAATTCTGATTAAGAGGACAACTCATTAAAAATATTTGTCTGCAATTGCTTGAATAAAAAGCGACACCATACTCTCATCATCCAAGCCCCACCATTATTAAAATGCTTGATAGCTTATAAGACATGTTTCGAAATGCGATTTATTAAGCTTGCCGTTTGATAATGTTTTACTGAAAAACCTAGTTATTTAATTTCAGAAAACAATTTGGTTCAATGCTGCTATTAGTTTTTTGTGGTTTTGATCGCACTGATGGGGATGCAGTTGTCAAGCCCAATCCATGCTGTGTTATTTGTGATAAGCTGATTCATCACAAATTTTTAGCACCCCAAGTTTTTGTAGGAAGTAATAGTAAACAGTCTCTAATGATTCCACTGTTGACTATATAATTTATTACTCGAAAAATTGCATAAGACCTTTTACATTGGAGTTCCAAAAGTCCACAAGCTATTAACTCGATCACAACCGACGTGCTTGAAGTTTCAAGAAGCTTATTAATTTCAAGACTTTTAATTGTCATTTTGAACACGTTTTTACTTGTGTTTAAAAAGCTATTGTACGTGTAGCACTTCACCCCAGTATAGCTTAGGTAATAATTATCGAGCTATATTTTAGTAATTAAGATTAATCCCATTCTGTTGTTATTTATTATGATAGTTTAAGTAATTATCTAACATGCTTACGAATTTTAAAAGTTTTAATTCTCATTTGAATGAGTTATTAATTAATTGAGTTAAAATGTTATTGCTAAGTAGTAGTATGATATTGTATGCTGTCTGCTGTCTGCTGACGGACAGCAAGTCAGCCTATCTCACTAATGTTAATTTTCCTCTTTGTATTCTCGTCTTGTTAGCGAAAGTGAATGTCATTGTATCTGTGAAATTCGTAGAGTGATGATCGATTCTCTCGTCCTCAATAAAGTTTCAAAGTTAACTATTCTCCAATTTTCACTAGATTTTTTTCGGTGTTCCCTACCCAGTGGGCGATAAGTTTAATCGATAAGGTCTTATCCCCGACTAATCCACACCCCCTCATCTTTGTGCTCGCGACCTTTCGGTCATTCTCCACCCAGGCAGACCTGTGTTGTCAAAGTCGTTGATTGCAGCGACATATTGTTTTTTAAATGTCTTGATTCAATAGCAATACAGATATAAGGCTACAAAATCTTAACAGTGTGCTGTCAGTGAACTTTCTCTTAGGTTAATCCAAAAATAGTAGGACAAGTTTTGTCCATGACATTTTCAAACAAGCATTCCTCAACGTCTTCAACTGAACAATTCTGTAAAAATTAATACAATAAAAACTCATGAATTGAAAAAGAATACGAAAGACTGTTTTTTAACTTTACGTGCAAAACGGATCCACTCCAACACCAAAGAAACCATTTAACTGTCAAAGCGGACATCTCATCCTTACTGATCTGATTAATTTGTTTAAGAATTTCGTTTTTGATTCCGAACGCGGATAAATTGTGATTATTGATATCCACAGAGAAGTTTGACGGGCTTAAGAGTAGATCTACCAAATTCACGTCAAAATATGGATACGCAAGTTCTTGAATTTTGTTTTGGACGACCTTGGCTGCCGTTATGAAATGTATTTTTCCTTTTAATAGTGACACATTAAATCGTCCAATTGCAGCAGTGAATGTGTTTGACACAAATGTTAAGCTAATGTGAAATGATCCCTCAATAATAATTTTTTCAAAACATAGGCGACTTTTTAATGTAATAATCCCTGGATGATTACAATGGAAAGAACAAAGTTGGATTAACGATAAGTCGCTTATCTTCACGTTACTCCAACTAATCATTCCAATGTCTGATTCATATCGACCATCCAAAATAATAAGTGGATTTGGAAGTCAGTTGGTTATTTTGTGGAATCTACTGTTTAATTCCACGCACTTAAGTGGGACCTCACATGATGCTGAGCAGTTAGTTCAAGAAAACACAAAAGTAAAAGTATAACAATAAACGAAAATTTTAATTTTTCCATTTCTGAGCTGACTCTCCTGTGTGTCTGCTTCTAAGACTATATTACGAAATGCTGCGAACTATAACCACTAAGGAAATAAACTGGTAGCCACAGCCTCAACAGAGTGAATTGCTATTTGTAAGCAGAGATAATTGGTTAGGTTTTTTAGCAATTGGCTAGCATACTATCAATAAGGCTGCCACAGATAAGACACAACGTAGGATTTACGATATCTAACCGTACAAAATATAACAGCTCGTTGATAATGACTAGGTAATACGAGCCGTACATAAAAGTTTACAAGGATTTACAGGAAATTATATTTGTATGCTCGTAATAATAAAATAGTAAAGGCAAGACAACACTAATTGAGGACTTCTTGAGTAGTTAAAAGTGCAGATACAGAATTCTACTTTTGAACGCTTTAATTTCGTATAAGTGGAATCATCTAATACTAGAGATCCAAAATTATCAGTCCACAAATTGCTCGTCCGTACACCACCAAGAAATAACAACCGACTACTTTGCTACATTCATTTGTGTATCAAGAAGCAATTTAAACTTTTCCTAATATGTTTTTAAGCATATGTTATAGCTTAAATTCATGCAGCTGCAGCTGTCAAGTGTAATTCGTGTGGCTGCATTTGTGATAAGGTTATTCGTCATAAATTTATAACACAGCATTTTTTTGCGGAAAGAAATATTAGATTTTGTCTCATGATTTCACTGCTAATAAAATATTTTAAGACTGGCAAAGATTATAAGGATGTATGAAGTTTGCGGTTTTACATTGGCGATCCAAAATTGCATGTCCACAAATTATTCACTCGTGCACATCCGACGTCTTTGTAGTCTCCTAAAATATTGGCTTTGTGTCCAGGAGAGTTCATCCAACTGTTCATAACTTCGTTACAATCTCTTTGTCCACTTGCGATATTTTCAGCTGCGCCTCTCCACTTGTACCCTGCGTTGGTTATTCTATCTCCTAAGCCTGCTTCTCCTGGACATTGATGAGAGAAACATCCAGTGTTCGCCATTAAGTCAGTGTGACCTTTGGCAGCCTGTTCCAACTATAAAGTATGTAAAAAATAATTTTTAAAGGGATTACGAATCGAAACTCTAGCTTGTAAATATTTTGATTTTATTTTACTATGTTTAACACAATACCTGAGAGTTGTATTGGAGAGCTGGCTTTCCATTTTGGGCCCTTGCAGCATTGTGCTCGCTGAAGCACAGACCTTGGCCTTGACATAAGATTATAAATTAAATTATAATTAAGATTATAATAAAATTTATAGGGAATGGATTAGCAAACTATATTCTAAACTGAATAAAAAAATTTAATTACCATTGGCTACTACGAAATAATTCAGTAGGGTGATCGTTAGAGCTGCGGTGAAGGATATCTTGCTGTCCATTTTTGAAAATGAAAGATTAATATTTTCGAGCTTAGGATATTTGTAACAAATTTTTTGTCCGACAAGGGAAAGGAAAGACTGAGGAAATGAACAGCAATGGCTGTCCTTTTATTGAATATTTGATGAATTAGAGTTTGGTGTAATTAAAGCGCAGATATTCACCTTTAGAACTGAGTGAATAATTAAGTGAGACACGTGCAGCTTTTTATATGGATTGATTGTTTGCACTATCAATTAAATTCGATGTTATATTGTGATATTTTATTTTTTCAACTAATGTATTTTGCAGAAATATTGCGACATGACTGACGAAGTTTGCTTATCTATGTAAGTTCTGTTTATTGCTCTTTTATTGTCCCATTTGAATCAGTTCATGAGAAATTCGATTAAAATTTTAGAAATATTTCCATGTGAACAGTGTTCGCCGTGCACACATTCACCTGCACGTGCACCATGCATATAATTGCATACATGCACTAGTGTGCACGAA
>JAQGAD010000409.1:0-40256 GCA_034696625.1 Isotomurus palustris | reverse complement strand
ATTACCATATTATAAGTGTCCAACTTTATCGCATAGCATTTCACTTAAACATGTATGCTATATTCTACATTGTTTAGAGCTATACATTCTTTATTACACTGCACTTATTCGCGAATATAACATTTAATTTAGCTTGTTTATTGCCAACAAAATGTCACAATTTATTTAAGAATTAAAATGCATGCTATTATACTTTTCAGGAATTTTAAGTGTGAATTAGTGATGGTTATAATTACAATTCTAGCGTGGAGATGATTTAAAAACAATAGGAACTTAAACATTAGTACACAGTAAACGCAGACTTTGATTAGTGTGTTAGGTGAGAGATGATATATAGAATGTTAGAAATAAATGAAAATTTTGAAGGTGAGAAAGTTTAAAAGCTGCAATGAATGAGACAAAGTGTGAGATCCTGAATCCTGAATTCTAAATATAGTGGAATGGTAAGGATTAGTGTCAAGTAGATCTACTTGGTTTGCAGTTCGTGATAATTCCCAATTTTGGACATTTACGCATGGCATTCTGGGTACATAATAGGTTTGAGGAAAGATGACAGAAGGCTTTCATGAACGAATACATCTCTATCTTGTCTAGTAATTTAATCTTCAAAGGTTATTGAAAAGTAGACAAAGCAGTTTATGAAACGTAACTACATGATTGAAGACACATGATAATCATTCAAGAACAATTCTACGTCTTCTATATCATCGCATGTCACCAATGTCAACTTCTGCATAGGAAAGGGCGTGACCGGCTATAAGGAAAGCGTAAATTGAGCTTACCAAAGCCAAAAACAATAAAAATTGGAAAGATGATGGCGATTGATACACATAAAGGTGCAAAATAAATTCTGCTCATGAATTGCTTTGAATTGTTAGAATTAGAAAAAATTTACATCTGGAATTGTAAGGGTTGGACTAAACAAAGACATGCAAGGTCAACAGAAGCTCAATTAAATAAGATTAGATTCCACACACCTCGTAGTGTAATGATTATGATTGCTCTGGGTTGCAATTTGCTATAGACTTGGACAATGAATGAATTACATATGTACGTGCTTGACGCTTCCGTGTACTGGTGACTGGAGTGAGCAAATATCTAAATGTTGTTTTTGATTGCTCAAGAAGAATAGGCAAAAAGTTAAAAGACTATCTGATGCTTTTGTGACTGCGTGCAATCCCGAGAAGTAGGGCATAATTTGATGATAACACTACCAGAAATCAAAATCAGCAGTGTCAAAGCCAGCATAGCATCACTAGGAGCTGCGAAATATGCAAAATAAAATTATACGCAAATGCAATAAATATTTCAGCAAAGACGTATCAAAAGTATTACTTATCTAAGACATGACACAAGGGCAGCCAGTCTGAGCGTCTTAAACCGGTGACACACAAACAATAACTTGTTTACCCAGAGCAGCAGCCTAACCAATTAATTTTTTTGTACCGAAATCAACAGGAAACAAATCTAGGTCTTAATTCCCGTGCTTTGAGTTGAGCTAATGCGTCCATGCACCATAGACTATAGTTGTATGAAAAGAACAATGATGAATTGAATTAAAATGCTTTTCCCATGCTCTAATTTTACGGAAGCTACTGAATTTCAGGTTTATGTTTCCTAAACTAAATACGAATAATACGAAATACAACAGATGACAGATACGCCCGCCCCCACGTGAAGCCACTAATGAGTTGAAAACGAAGAGAAAAAGATTAAAACAAGGTGAACAAGATGTAAATGGGTAAACAAGTAATAAAAGAGTTACATTGTAATCGTTAAAAATGAACCAAAATCTCATGTAAAATGTAAAAAGCAGTTCAAATCGCGTCTTTACGGGAAATTTAAAATGATTTCCGAAGAAAGTAGCATTCGCAGTGTCGCAGTTTGCCCCGGGAAGGTTGAGGTAGTTTCGGTGTTGAGGACGAGGAGAGAGGGACGTTTGAATTTGAGGATTTCTTGTTTCTCCTTCTGATTTGGAAGGTCATCCGAGGACCAGTCGACTTTATCGACCCGCGGAAGATGCACACGTTAGCAGAGATGACCACTGGGGGAGTGGGGACACACGTCCCTGCTTTCCTCGCAAAGCTTTGGAAGTTAGTCGACGATCCCAGTACCAACGACCTCATCTACTGGAGCGAGGTAAGTTTACGACGTTGTGTAATCGCACTACCTTCCCCATCACCACCATCGCCATTACAATTACCTTTGTTTACAATGTTTTGATTTGTTGTTCCATTGCTGTTCTCTTTGCGATCAGAGTGGAAACAGCTTTATTATTCGAAATCAAGCAAAATTCTCCAGAGACCTTCTTCCGCTCTACTATAAGCACAATAACATGGCGAGTTTCGTTCGGCAGCTGAATATGTGTAAGTGGCAAGTGGTATTTATAGAGTTTGAAATGTTATTGTTTATTGTTCTTAAATTCTGACATTGTTTTATTACTGTTCAGATGGATTCCATAAAGTGGTCAGTGTTGAGCAAGGGGGTCTTAAAGTGGACAAGGATGAGATGGAATTTGCGCATGTTTTTTTCCTGAGAGGACAGGAATCTTCGCTGGAACTTATCAAAAGAAAGGTATTTATAATAGTCGTTGAGATCAAAATGGTCCTTGCTGTTAAAATTGGGTGGAGGCTAAGATAGCGTTTACTTTATTTAGATACCTGCAGCAAAAGCTGAGGATTCTCGTATGCGCCCAGATTCTATTCAAAAGGTACTCATGGACGTCCGCCAGATGAAAGGGCGACAGGAAAATATGGACTCCAAGTTAGTGACCATGAAACGTGAGAACGAAGCGTTGTGGAGAGAACTTGCTTCTCTTCGTCAGAAACATGCTAAGCAGACACAGATCGTTAGCAAGGTTTGGCGATAAATAGTTTCAAGCCAAAAAATTGAAGTAAGTGTTTCAACTCATTTTGTACTGTGTAGCTTCTCCAATTCCTCGTGGGAATGATGTCATCATCTCAAGCTCCAAGACTAGGATTTAAGCGACGGATGCCATTGATGCTAAATGATGTGGATGCTGCAAAGCAGCGCAAACTTGTCCAATCTGAAGCGGTATGATAGTTCTTGAATTTTTGTAGAAAGTAGAAGATAAGTGACAAATGTGCGCGATGTTGGAGCAGTTGAAACTAAGTGTGTTGACGTTTTAGGGTCAGGATAGTAGCGGACCTGTGATCCATGATGTAACCGAAATGTTTACTGAGGATAATACGCATTCCAACTACTTGGTAGGTGGGGCTGGTTATGTTGACCATCCGCAAGTTGAAAGCCCTCCCGCCAGTGAAAATCCTATTTTAGGAGGTCCTGATAGTCCTTTTCCACCTGGACTGTACACGACTATTGATGGAAATTCTAACACAGATCCTGGTACTAATTTGGGTTGTTTGTTTTTAATTTACAAAGAAATGTTTCTTATAATTTGGAATTTTTTACACAATAGGTAAACATACGGATCCAAGAACAACGGTCGCCGGTACGAAAACTACCCGTGCAACGGGTAGGTTTAATCTTTGATTTGATATAGAATCCATTGCCATACTTTGGGTTCCTGGCGTCTTAGTAATAACAACAATTGATTCTGATTTCTTTTCAGCAGAAAGTGCAGACAATAACAGCGCAACAGTAAATCCAAAACCAGACGATGTGGGAACTCAACAGAATCAGACAACATACTACCTGCAAGCAGCTGACGGATCAGTGGAGCCTGTGCAAGTAGTGCTTTCAATTCCTGAAATGTCAGTGACTCAGAATCAAACTGCGACTACCAACACAATCTCATCGGACGGAGGCTCGTTACCCACCACGTCAAAAAATGAAACACCTAATGCCACAACATCTACTGATATGGTGGCTGTCCTCGCACGGTAAGAGAAATAAGCTTTTAACTTGACCCGTCAGTCCAGTTGTATGTGATATAAGTACATGCCAATATTATAACTCATCTTACATGTACGTGGACATGTAGACGTTGACGTTATAGGCTACTTGGGAACTATGTAATTTTTGCCACCCTATGTTTTAGATGTGAATGAATGTATTTATGAAATTATAGCCACCAAAATCAAGCTTTGAGCCCACATTTTAGCAACAAGCCAAAATTCCACCACACGTAAGTTTGTGCATACGGTACACAGTTTTGGTGGCTCAGCTGATAGGATTCTTATTATTTTCCACATTATGGCAGAATCAATGAATCAGCCCAAGCTTAGAAATGCTTTCGTTTCCTCCTTCGATTTTTTTACTCTGCCAATTGTGGAAAAAATATGTATCCCCCAAGTCCCTTAACTTCATGTACAACAATTGCCTAATGAATTAACGTACTGGATTTGATTACAGGGATGAGTTGGATGGACATTTGGATGATGTGCAACTCGGACTAGACAACTTGCGCGATATTCTGCAGAACGACGACTATAAAATGGACCCATCGATGCTCCTTGGGGTAAGTAGGGTCCCGATGGCCTTCCCGAGCTCAGTAACTTTGGAACAGGTATAAAGAGGGGGGTGGTGGGCAGTTTGCTCTGACAGGCAAGGGTAGCAACAGTCCTTGGTCACTTGAGCCTATAAAAGTTTATAGTAGGATTTATGTCCTAATGAAAGTGCGCAAGCCTTTGTATCGTTGCTGCTATTGGTGTCTCATATCTTTTTCGGTTAGAAAGGTTCAAATGACTTGAGTTCCGAGTATCAATGGAATAGGGAATAGATTGCAGCAATTCTATGCATGGAGAAAGGCTTAATAGGTCTCCCCCAGTTTTTCGACTTAAGTGGTCATTCGAATTCTATCTGACTGTTGTTATTTCAAACTGTAAAATGAGATAGTGACTTTGTGATTGTTGCAGCTTTTCGGAGAAAATGAACTTGGATATTTGGAGCTTTCGAAACTACAAGAGTCCAATGCCCAGGGGACGAGTGGTGAGCAATACTTTTAGGGAGTAACCGGAGTAAGAAACTCTTCTAAAGTTCTAACTAAACACATAGTTAATTATGAAAATAGAACCAGGAGCGTCAGCGTCAGCGTCCGGCAGTAATAACCCTTTGATTGGCCAAGAATTAGTGTCGTATAACCCCAGCCTGTTTGAACTGACTGAAGAAGACTCTCAATTTTTCGACGACTCAAGTAACATATTCCTAGACGATGAATTGGAAAGTATGTTGACCACTGAAAAGTCCAAATTGAACAAATCCCAGTCGAAAGGCGAAAGTAGTGGTGGTGTGAGTGGCGGCGGATTAACTACCCCTGTGGGCTCCTCTCCCCCCATTTTAGGGATCCCTTCTCATCTAAGTATTGCTTCAACTACTCCCCCTTCAAGTGCCTCTGGAGCTGGAAAGAGAAAACGAAAGTAAAAAAAACGAATGGTTCGTTCCTCCGAGGTTGCCCTTTAAAAGATTATCCCAGTTCCGTAGAGCAGAGTGGAACGAAAATAATTGTCTCTAACTCCAACTGCACTGCCACTGCCTGGATATCGATAAGTGAACCGCGCCGGAAATGTACAGTTGATCAACTGACTAAATTAGTTGATAAAAATATTCTAGTTAATGTTAATATACTGTAGATTAGCATCGACAAAAATATTTTATGAAAAATGTATCATCAACTCATATTATGCAGATAATACAGATCTAATAATATACAGATATCCTAACTACAATAAAAACTATGCTTTCACAACAAACACATCCTTCTTCGTCTTATCTATATGTATATCCCCCTTAACCGTTAAGTTTTAAACAATAATTTAACCGTAATTATTAATAAGGTTAAGGTACGAGACGTTTTCTTCGAATGAGTCATTTTAACATTTTGTTAACATTTAGTAGATTATGTTATCAAAAAATATTCGAGTATGAACCACGCGTGACTGAACAATTTTATTAGTGCGTATTAATAAATTAAAAACTTAAAACATTATTCATTCGCATCGCTGCATTTTTTTATTTTTATATATACGCATTGTTTTTTACGCTAGTATTGCTTCCTTTCACAGCAAAAAGGTACAATGGTGCAACATCAACATGAGGAATGTTGAGCCTTAATCTCAAACAGGTGAATATCTTCGAAAACAGCATTTTACAGCGTTCCCGTAAACTTAAAGCTTCCCCTAAATGCTTTACATTTAAGAATGACACTGAAATTGAAAAAAAAAACAGTTTTCAACTCGCATTTTTTAGAAAATAGTTAGTCTTCGTGACAATGGGCATACGAAGAAAAGTGATGGGGCAATGCGGCAACACTGTCCCTGATGATGACGTGGCGTAGTACAGGAAGATATATAATTTTATTATTGCCATTTTTATAGTGAAATCATCGAATTAATTGGGATTGGAAGGCAGGTGTGTTATCATCAGGAGGAGATAATTGGTTGATGGTGGCGGTCGGTGGTGGTGGAGGTCACGAGATGAACGGCCTCTCTCTTCACCTGTGACTGTTGTTGCTCGGTGTTTACATTTCGCCCTCCAAACAAAAGGGAAGTGACAGTGCGTAAGAGGATGTGAAATGGCGGCGAACGAGTGGGTGAAGGTGGAGGGGGGCACTGAGGGGGAGGGCCTTGTCGCGACCTCCCTTCAGGACACCCTCCCTATGGACTGTCCCTACGAAGAAGTGTTTAAAGAAATTACTAAGAAACTTTATGGGGAGGAGGAGGTCACGGAAGAGGTCATTTATGACACTGGAGATGCTTTTCGTACTGATGGATTGACAGTGGTTGCTGGAGCTCCTAATGGGCTTCCTCCAGGGGCGATTGTTGTGCAGAGGAGAATCCATCAAGATGATAAAGGTCAGTGGGTGATTTGTTGGAAGTTCAAGGGGCTATTGATTTGGTGGTGGGGGTGGTGGGTGACTTACAGATGTGGGTGTGGTTTTGTACAGGGCGTTTGTGGGCAGCAGTGGAAAGTACAGAAGGGGTTGTTGTGGAGGAACGGTGGTTTGAAAGTGAAGAAGTCCTGTCTTGGACGACCTCTAAGATTGCGCGGTATAATCCGTCGCAGAAGGTTTTTCGCTGTGTCGACTGCGATTTCGTGGGATTCCTAAGTCGCGTGGCTGAGCACTGGTTGGGAAATCATGCTTCACTGAGGGTGTTTCAGTGCCCGAGGTGTCCTTACACTAGTGCTTGGGCGCGGTGTGTGAGGATGCATCTGAGCAGGCAGCATGGAGAGACGTTGACGGACAATAGTATGTGGAAGGAGAATCCTGTAGTGGAAGAAGTAAGGGACTTGATTTAGTGTAATTAAATGTATGAATTTTGGGAATGTGAATGGAGAACTGATGGTGCTGTTTTGTTTGTACTTTGCAGTACAAGACGGAGGTGACGAAATATCTGAACGGACTGAAGGCGAAAGTAGAGGCTAGGTCGGAGGGGAGTGCGTCTGGAGAGAGGAGGTACACCTGTCCATACTGTCCATATGCCACTGACCGAAGAGACCTCTATAATCGCCATGAAAATATTCACAGGGACGAAAAGCCGTTTCAATGTTATGTCTGTGACAAGCAGTTTAATCGTGCCGACCATGTAAAGAAGCATTTTGTTAGAATGCACAGGGACCACCCGTACGACATAACGAAGATCAAGAAACACTTTCCCCGTGCTGCGGGGGGAGTTGTTCCTTACCATTCCTCGAAGATGGCGAAAGCTCAGGCAGCACATAACAGCACTGAAACGGCTCCGGAAGCTCCTGAAGCCATTTCCTTGCAACTGCAGGGTACCAACCAAACCGTTACGGTTCAGCAGATTCCACACATTGCGTATTTTAATCCTCCGTCCACGCCGGGACAAAGTGGGCCTCTTCAGGGCATCGCTGGTGTCGGTGGAACTAAGAAGGAAGGTAATTAGTTCTTCATTTTGTCTTCAGTCTTGCCGCTTCGATGAATTCCCGTCCATTTTATTACGTCTCTATTTTATTAGCCAAGTCCAAAGGACCCAAGAAGAAGAAAAGTGGAGAAAAGATGTACACTTGTTCTTACTGTCCGTGGCAAGGAGTTGACAACTGGTGCTTAAAGCGGCACCTTAACACGCACATCAAACCATTCCTTTGTGCTCTCTGTGACTACAAAGCCGCTCGGAGCGAACGGCTTGCCACTCATGTCCTCAAAGTTCATAATAAGCGCGTATGTCACAAGTGCTCCTTTTTGGCTGACGATACTGAAAGCCTTAGCCAACATATTCAAGACAGCCAGTGAGTAATTTCGACTTTATTCCAAAGTTAATTGTTGGTCCGAAAGCGTTGGGTAGTTGTGTGTAGTGTCAGTGTCAGTAGTGTGGTAGTCGAAATGGTGTTTATAAATCTGATAGATTTTTAGTAAGCTGAAGTTCTGAATTATGAATTAACTGATTTGTTTTGTATTTCAGCCAAAATCCATTGGTTAAGACTGGTTTCAATTGCAACGTGTGTCAAGAGTACTTTGAGCTGAGGGCTGACCTTGAGGCTCATGCAATTCTAGAGCATCAGAAGGTCATAGTTCAGTGTGACCTGTGTGATTTCAGAACAACAGATGAACTCAGCATGGAGGCTCATTTAAGGGACAAACATAACCTTCAGCCTGGAATGGGAGCTGTTGCAGCAGCCGCCGCGGCAGCAGCTGCCGCTGCTAATGGACAATCTGCTCCACCACCTTATGTATGGGTTAGCTTTGCCCTTTAGCAATGCTAATGCTGTAGCGTAAAAATATAACTGACTGAATTTTCGGTTTTTGCAGATTCCACCGCAGCAGCAAACGATGGAAGCGCTAGTTGACCAAAGTTTAGGTTCAGAAGATCTTATGCAATCCAACGGAACACTTGCTGTTCCTTCAAACGCTAACTCTATGAGTGAGACGGCAAGTTACCATCATCAAGAGAGTAGTGACAGTTTCCATCAGAAAGTTGAGTCGAACGCCTCCAACGCGTCGCCTGTTGATGATGCTTCCTCTCAAGTACTAGAAGGGGAACTGGAGCAAGAAACGCTGTGTGAAAAGTGCGGTATAGAGTTTGCAGACGAAGCTTCTCTAAAACTTCATGAAAAAGTTCACGAGGCGACTTCGCCGTCTAATGACACCGTCGCTTCTGGAAAGAATAAGAAGTCTTTAACAAGAACGTACGTATGTAGCACTTGTTCTTACACTGCAGCTACCAAGAAAATAATGATGCAACACCAAAGAGCCCACAACGGTTTGGAATTAGTTTGTCAAGCAGAAAGTTGCATGTTCAGTACTCCCTTTGAAAATACGTTGAAGGAACACATCCACAATGAACACGGAAATGAACCTAATGTCAGGTTGGTATTTCTGTCTATGTCTCTTTAGACCCTATGGATATTTGTACAGTTGAAAAATGTATCTTGTTCACAGGTGTCCGCATTGTGGTCTACGGATTCCGTCAATCAATGCCTTTACATACCATTGGCGAGCCCATCATTCCAGTGTGTGCAGTTTATGTGTCAATTTATATCGAATTAAGTATGGAGTTAAGGAGAACGATTTACATGAAATAATTTCCAAAAGCTGCTTAGACCTATTAAATCAAGACATAGTGATTAAAACTGAACCTTCTAGTGCTGATCAACCTATGGAAATAAAGACGGAAAACCAGGAGCCATCTGAGCCGACAATGCATAGTATGGAATGCGAGAAAATAGACAACCTAAACTGTTTAAGCGTTACTCATAATAATAACAATAATGAAGGGCCTAATGAACTCGAAGGGCAGCCCCCAAGAAAGAAGCATAAGATGGACTTCAGCCTTATTTTCGAAGTGTTGAAGAGAAAAGAGAAACGAGAAAGCCTCAAAATAATTCCAAGTATGAGAGAAGTATTTGTTACTCCTGTTGTTTCGGAAATGCAATTGCGGAATGTGTTTGAGAAAGAATATGGCATCAACAATCGCAGCAGCAACTCTAATAGAAGTCTTAAGCCGGTGAAGAGGGAGGGAGTTGCCCGACTACACCCTTCTAGAAGATATATATCTCGTGGATCTCGTAGTTGGCTGCACAAGAACAAACGCTCTGGGTTTAAGTGTCACAGCTTTGTGTGTCACGAACGAGTGCCTTTTAGGTATCCAAGAAAAGTGGGTGTTATTCTACACAAGCTGTGGCATCACCACAAACCAAACTACAAGTGCGATTATTGTGACTTAAAGTTCTGTCATTTGTATCAGGCCTTGTTACACAAAAAGAACTGTCACTCCTCTCCTCCTTCAAATCACTTGTTTTTGGAGAATCACCACGAAGAACGTTCGCAGTTTTTTCAAGACACGAGTAGCCGGACGATAGAGTTCCATTTGTGACGAAACACAGCTCCATGCAACAGAAATAACAGGATATTTTTGGTAGGGCAAGGACACGTAGCTGGTAGGGCATAAAATTAAGAGATCGCTAACCACTAACACCTCACCAAATTCAATCACTTTCACTGTCTCATTATTATTATCCTCCTGGTTAATTTTTTTACCTCATTTATACGTGCGGAATATTTTAGAATTAAATAATGTGTTACAAGTATTGAATGGTGGATAGACGATCGAGTGATGTCAAGTACAAATGACCTGTTAGAACAGTTTGATTTGACGGATAGACCAGACACATCTTTATCTAAGACGAATTATAATTGATACGCGATATGCCGGACAGCCCTTACTTTTATGTAGTTTAGTGTACTGGAATTTTACAAGTAGTTATAATATGTTCTATGTATTCATGTTCCTGTGTCGATTCAATTTTACTGGTATCAAGGGGATATTTTATTCAATTATTACGTCGTGCTGTCAATAATATTGTTATTGTTTTGGAGTCTGAATACTAAATTTTATTTCATCACGGTTTAGTGTTAAGTAATTTATTGCCGCAGTATTATTACTTTTCTGTAAAGAAACAAATCTTCGAAAGTAAATCTACTTTAAAAAAATTCAAATCTTTGTAAATATTTTTTTTATTTCCGATTGTCTGTTAAATTTTGAAGGTGATCAATGGAAATTTATAAGGAACATTCCTACCACAAATACAAACCAGTTGCTTTGAAATTGTAAGGCGGTGGCTGAGCTATCCCATCCACATTCCAATTCGCTTACAAATGCTTCAAGTAAGTCTGATCCTGGTTTGTTAACACATTGGATTGCCCGTAGAGATCGCAGCATAGTGTTACACTCAGAGGTTGGCGACATCGATAGTTCCGTGTGGATGGAAATCGGACACTTTGTTTGCATCCATTGCCGCAGCCAAAATTCAATCCATCTAGTTCGACATTTGAGTTTATCAATTTAAGCATTTGAACTACACTGCATACAAAAAGCCAAGTAATTATTTTATTAGCTACCCGGAGTCACAGGAGCAAGATATAGAATAGTCAGGATCGGTCTGGAAATGCGTCAAATATGTAGCAAACGGTTCAGGCTTGAATTGTGAGTTCGGGTTTGCAATTGATTTCAGAAGTGAATTGTTTCCTCTGATTTCCAATGATATTTCGTTAGCCTCTCCAAAGTCTTGCAAGACACCTGTTCCCAAGTCTGTTATACCTGTGTCACGAATTTCCAGATGAAACTGTCTGTTTTGGACTTGCTGTGGTCAAAAGAACAAACTCGATTTTTACAAACCCCCGCACATCAAGCACCTCTTTGTCTTTGCATTGGCAGTAATTATTGATACCTCAAATGCTCCGTCTAAGATACTTAGCAAAGATTGCCCTGAAATGGTGACCTTATTTAGCTTTTGGGGTAGCAAGAACATCGCCAATTCGGGTTTCATCATCGGCGTTGACACCTAAAAAGTGGAGACAAACATGCAAACGATCATATCATAAGTATTGCACATACTGAAGAACAAGAATCTAGAGCCTGGGATTCGACCTTGAGGTGCAAATGCTGGAGTGACTCTGTACTTTGTATCACGGCTCCTGGATTTACGACGCTGCCAGGCAATGGGCCAATGGTAAAGCTTTTCAGACATGAGAGCGGAGCCAGCAATCCTACCTAAGAAAATGAGTTACACGAGATTAATGTGTGCGTGCATGTATAATTACTACAATTATGTCAAAGTTAGTGATGTTATTCAAAGAATATTTTTTACCTGGAGAGATTCCAGAGGTAATTCGGAAATATCTAGTTCATGAAGACGATCCAACTGAAGAAAGCTTTCATTCGTCAGCAATTTAATAGGATTAGAATGCATGACTATTTTTGAGAGCCTAGGAATGGTATGCCAGATTGTGTTTGGAGGAGCAGGAATGTCATTTCCAGAGATATCCAGAGTTCTTAGAGTGGAGACATTCACCCCGAAATTCGTTGGAAGAAACGCCAAGCTATTAAAGGAGACGTTGAAGGTCAGGAGTTTCTGGAATGTGTCGAAGTCTGGCAGGACCTCCAAAGACATATTGGACAAGTGAAGATGAAGCAAAGTATTCTTTGCTTCTTCGAACAATCGTGAATTGATTCTCCCAAGAGGGTTACCACTGATATCCAAATACAACAGAGAGTACAAAGTATCCAGACTGGAATCCGCAATAACCACAATCCGATTGCTAGCCAAGTTCAGCCATCTGAGTCTCTGCAAGCATTCAATTTGAGCAGGAGCCACACTGGAGATTTCATTTCCAGACAAATCGAGCCTTGCCAATGTTGAAGCGATTCGAGACATAGCAGCCTCTGGGAATCGAACGAGAAAGTTCTGCTTCATATCTAGAATCTCCAGCTGCGTGTCTTTAAAGAAAGTATCAGCAACACTTCGAATCTTATTATGAGGTGCTTCAAAGACTCTGAGGTTCCCACAGTCTTCAAACAAGTCAGGAGGCAAGTCTCTCAGAACGTTGTGACCTAAATTGAGGACTTGGATGAGCTTAGACTCTCTGAATGAGTCGTACTCTATCGTGTCAAGAATATTGTGAGAGAGGTCGAGATGCTGCACGAATCGCATGCCAGAAAGATGATCCCTCGTTAGATTGGAGAGCTTGTTGTGGCTCAAGTCCAATTCGATAAGAGTGTTGCTGATGGGTCCGAAGAAGTGGGGGGCGATTATGCTAATGTTGTTGTGGGAAAGATCGAGAGATTCAATGGAAGAAGATGACAGGGACACCAAATGAAGAGGAGACGGAGACGTGGCTGGTCCCAGTTCTTCGGATTCTTCACTCTGACTCAATTCTGGTGAAGCTCCTTTAGGAATCGCTACGAGCTGAATAGGTTCAGGTCCGAGTCGGGTTATTTTATTGTGACTCACGTCAATTCGACAGGAACCAAGAGTTCCTAACTGTTCGAAAGCATCAATGTTGAACTTGAGGATGGCGTTGTTACTCAAATCCAGAAGTTGCAAGCGGGGCAAATTGAGAAACGCTTCGTCAACTAACAACGATATTTTGTTTCCTGCCAGATTGAGAACCCTAAGGGCAGTCAGGTCTTCGAAAGATCTGCGGTGGAGAGTTTGAATGGAGTTTTCATTCAGTTCAAGATATTCGAGAGACTTAAGGTTGGCAAATGTGGATTCTTTGATTTCCTTCAGAGCGTTGAAACTCATAGCCAAATATTGGAGACGAGGGAGTTTAGTCGCTTGGAATACTTTCCTCGACAGAGTGCCTATTTTGTTAAACCGAAGATTCAGATGTGTCAGTTTGTCAGCCTTGTCAAAACTTCCATCCCCAATTGAAGTAAGTGCGTTGCTACTTAAGTCCAATTCGTGTAGAGCTGTGAGGCGATGAAGGACTTGTGGAGGAATGGAGTTCATGCGGAGAGAATTAGTTATCTTTAGTCTCACAATAGAGTGACCCACTTCGTCAAAAGCGTTCTCGTCTATCTTTCCGATTTTGTTGTTGGATAAGTCTAAGAACTTAAGTCCAGTTAAGTGGAGGAAAGCTGATCCTCTAACTGAGGTTACTTTTGCGTAAGAAATCTTCAGATCTTCAATAGACAAACCGAAACCTTCGAAAACCTGTGTTGAAATCGTCGTTGAGCCGAAATTACTTATGTTTAGGCTTCTTAGGTTCCTCATGACTCTTAGTTCCTCCATTGGAATGGCACTGATCGAATCTTCAACCAAACTGAATCTATGAAGTGTAAACTGGAAATCCATGAATTGCTCGGGAATCACTCTAAGTCTGTTCTTGTCCAAGTTTACTTCCCTCAGGCGTCCAAAGTTTTCGAAAAGATCTGGCGGAATTTCAGTAATGTTGTTGAAGCTGAGGTCCAACTTCTGGAGAGACTTTTGAAGTCCTCTGAAGGCGAGTGGCTCAATGTCGTGAATGTAACAGTGGGACAAATCCAGATTGTCAATATTGACTTCCTTGAAAGCATCGTCGACGAGTACTATAAGTGGGTTATTAGCCAATGAGACAGCTTTGGCTTGCTTGAAGTTTTGGAATGAGAAGGCTGGCAGCATGTGGATACGGTTGTGGTCGAAGGAAACACTCCCCACGGAGAGTTTCCCTTGATAGTAAATGTCGAATGTGGAGGACAGAAGATTGTGAGACAAGTCGAGATACTTGAGCTTAAGGATAGACAACGCCTCGAATGGAATCTTTTGAAGGAGATTATGAGACAAGTAAAGGTGATCGAGGGATCGTGTCACACC
Organism: Isotomurus palustris; assembly: GCA_034696625.1. NCBI lineage: Eukaryota > Metazoa > Arthropoda > Collembola > Entomobryomorpha > Isotomidae > Isotomurus > Isotomurus palustris. Next base: position 25,742 of record JAQGAD010000409.1, on the reverse strand, counting down.
CAAGAATGCTTGTCCATGAACAAGTTGAATGCTGTTGCCACTCAGGTCCAAATTCTCCAGTTTAGGAAGATTCGCAAATGCACCCTGAAGCATGAAGGTTTATATTTTGGATGGGTTTTACGATTGACGATTACCTGAGATAACAATGAAGTTGATTATGAAATACCTCAGGAATATTTGCGATGAGGTTTCCAGCCAAACTGAGGCAATTGAGGGTGGGTGGAAAAGCTTCGAAGTCATCGGAATCGACGTCTGTGATTTTGTTTCCTGTATGGTAATTTTAAGTTGAAGAAATTAAATAAACCTATATATGGGAGACTTTTATTTTCTTTCCCTACATTTAAACTAAAAGGACAAGAAACATACCACTGAGATTAAGTAGACGAAGCTTGGCAAGTCGCCGAATTGGGGCACTTGGAATAGCAGTGAGCTCGTTGTTCTGGAGGTCCAACTCAGTCAGAAACTTCGTTAATCCAATAAAGGCATCGTCAGCGATGTGCTGAAGTTTATTCTCTCGAATCTCCAACCTCCACAGCCCTATGTAAATTAACCAACTTTACATAAAGCTTATCTCTTCAAATGGGGTCATCCCTAATCCCCATTTTCCACTTGCCTGAGGAGATAAGTCGCTTCTCCTCTAACACTTGCAGGTTGTTCCTCACCATCGAGAGCATAAATGCCCTCGATGTGTTAAGGGATAACGGAGTATTTGCAAAGGGAATGTCGTGACACGCCACGATTCCGAACTCCGATGGCCCAGGTTTGGAACACGAGCAGAGTAGATTGAAAGAACACGGCGGATACTCCTCCACTCCAATCGTCGGATGAAGTTTCGTATGAATTGGATTGGACGAGACCAACGGAGATGCCTGCTCCGCCTGAACGGTCACAGCCCAAGTCATCAACGCCAATGTGATGAAAAGGACGAAGTACGCTACTCTCATGACGTAATCCTACAGCGAACCAAAAACTCTCGTTAGTAAACGGAACTCCTTTAAGAAACCAGCAGACGGAACTTCCAGTTGAAAGTACCTCAGGTTCCATCGCTGCTGCTGGTCTTCTAAATGGCCAACGACTTGTAACTCCCCTGGTTGAAGGAGACGCTCTTGAGGCAGCAGGAGAGATTTCGGAGACAACGACTGAGTTCTGTAGAGCTGGAGAGACTGAAGGGAAATGAAGTGCGTCATTCTCCGTGGTTGATTCAAGAAAGTCATGAGGCTTCAATCAGAAGTGCTTATCACATCCACACCAACCACAGGACGGATGAAAGGCTTCCCAATCCAATAAAGACTTTCTCCCGTGTCTTTTCTCCCCAAGAGCGAACCCACACTAAGTCAATCAATAACCCTCCCCTTACACGTTTACGAGGACTAACCTACATAAAACTCCCTTTGAGAAACTCAGAATAATGAGAATGAGAAGGAGAGAGTGTCACACTTAAATTATTTTATTCACGTGGACAACCCAAATCAAATTAGTTTACAGTTTGGTAATATGACTCAGGTTGGGCTCGAGGTCGGCTTCGTCGTCTTGGACGGGGGTTGTGGCAGCCCCGACAACGACTGGAGCTGAAGTGACTGCAGCTGGCTGAGCTACTGCAACAGCTGGAGACTCTTCACCTGGAGTTTTCTGGACGGTGTACTTCGGAAGGGTGCTGGCACTTGCGGCTGTGACACCTGAAGCGGCTACGACGGCTGGGGCTGCAGTAGCGGCGGCGACAACTGGAGCGGATGTTGCAGCAACAGCAGATTTGGTTGTTTCGTCCTCGTCTTCGTCGTAGTAGTCATCCTTCGTGGTGGTTGAGGGGGTGGTGGTCGTGGGCTTTGTGGTTGTAGGAGTGGGGAACGAGGTCTTCATTCCGAGAGCTGAGGCAACGAGTGCCATAGCTGTTTCCCGTTGGGAAGGAGGGACGAAGTTTACGGTAGCTGAGAAGATTCGGTCAGGGTTAAGAGTTCCAACTCCGCTGAGGATTCCATAGATTCCATTGACGATATTGATAGGGGAAGGTCCCAGGGTTGTGGTTGTAGGGGCTTCTGTCTCATCTTCGTCATCGTCTTCTTCGTCCAAACCTTGTCGAAGTTGGGCTTCGTTCAGCTCAAACGCAACGGCTTTCTTGAGGTTGTCTCTCAACTGTGAAGGAAAATAGAGTTGTAGGTATTTACTCCAGCTAAAAACAATAATGAACGCTGAACCGTTCACTTTTGACTGTCGACTTCAATGAATGTATTTCCGATTTCGGAATCTTCAAAATACGGTCATGAAACACAGTTACAATTCCCCACGAATAACTAGAATATCTTCAGGATCCCAAACTTAAAATTTCATGAGGACTTGAAACTATCCTGAAAATTAAAATTACTGAGTAATTATTGCAATTTGCAATTATGTACGTCAACATTGGTTCATGCAAGAAAGAAAGCAATTGCCTATAAAACACAAGTGAAAATAAAAATTTGGATTTCAAGTGAACAGCTTACGTAAACAGATTAAAGTAATTCAAGGGGTAAAATAAATGCAAACGCGCAGAAGAAGATTCCATAGACCCTACTTCATACCATTCTTATGCGACCTAATGATGGAGATCCTACTCATTGTCATAATCTAGAGGAGAGGAGTCTGTTGTGCCGTTATTAATTAACGAGTCTGCGCCCTCAAAAGGTCCTTCATGACCTCCATGGTAGAGGACATGGATATCTAGGGATGACAGTTGAGTAGATGCGCTTTGGTAGCCCGAACGGGCAATAAATCTCCAATAATGTCATCCTTCCCCACTCTCTCCCCACCATAGACATATTCCTACGCACATAGTTAATTCAAAGGACGGGGTCGGATCTACATTCTAAATCGCTTTTCCTAAACAACTGCAAATTGCGGGGTCCCGTTTTGTGATTCTTGAGATGAATCGCGAACACACCTCATCTCATTCCCATCTGACGACGGACGGCCATTTTTTATGGTTGTATAAGCTTAAATTCCTGGGATAAAACAAGATGAATGAGGATCTCACCTGTTCGGCAAAATCTTCTTTCACGCCGTAAGTTGATATGAGTTCGTTCTTGAACGTCTCGTACACAGCATCATCGTGTAAGGTGGCGATGGCTTGTTTATTCGAGACGCCAGGAGCTCCCTGGAGTGACAGATGACGCAGAGTTACAAAAATGTCAGGTTTAGCGAGGTAAGAACCTAAGGTGACTTACAGAACTGTAGTACACGAGAAATCCCACGATACCCCAAAGAACGATTGAGAGATTTGCGGAAGACATGATGACAGCTTTTTCGACGACAGATGCAGATAAAGCAGATTCCTCTGGAAGACACGTCGACAATGAACTTGCTAGTGCATTCCTCTTTCTCATTAATGAAATGACTGGTTAATAATTAATTTCATTTAGATTAGAGATGCCGAGAGTTCACCTGAGATGAGAACACTTGCGCTCCACGTCTCATTTCATTTACATACGTAGAAGCTAGTAAAGACTAGCAGGGCCAGACGTAATTAGTAACTCCATACTGTATAGCATTGTATTTATTACTTGATTCACTAATTAATCACACATATTGGTGATTATGATTACTTTTATGAGCTGTTGAGTGACGCAGAATAACAAAGTGCGGGTCACTTGAGACAGATTGGGGTAAGGTGAGAGTATGATGGCAAGCAAACAACCGCGAAAGTTGTAAAGCAGTGTTATTATCACGAGGATTTGTGTGTATGTTAGTATTTTAATTCGGTGGTTTAGCTGAAGCTGAAATGCTTCGCCGTCCCCTCACGCGACTGCTCCCCCGGAGCACAAGGGGAAAGGTCACAACATCCGGTGGGGATGACGCAGTTGCAGTGTCACCCGAGAAGGTGCGGAACGTCGGCGTGATGGCGCACATCGACGCCGGGAAGACGACTACGACAGAGCGGATGTTGTTCTATGCAGGAAGTATTCAGCGTCCTGGAGAAGTCCATCATGGAGACACTGTCACAGACTTCCTTCCTCAGGAAAGAGAAAGAGGGATCACAATTCAGTCTGCAGTCGTTTCTTTCCCGTGGCACTCGACTAATATTAATCTCATCGACACGCCTGGGCATGTCGACTTTACTTTTGAAGTGCAACGTAGTCTCAGAGTTGTCGACTCAGCTGTCGCCATAATCGATGCTTCAGCTGGTGAGACTTTATAGGAATACCAAGTATTTTGGGGATTATTCAAATGTTGTGGTGAAATTCTATAATACTCTAATATTTTTTAAATAGGAGTGGAAGCTCAGACTTTGACAGTGTGGAGACAAGCTACAGAGTATCACCTACCTCGACTTATCTTTCTAAATAAAATGGATAAAGTGAGGATATAACTTTTTTGCAGATTAGTTACGTATTAATGTTTGTGGTTTATTGACAAAGTATTTATTCATCAGGCATCTGCGTCACTGAAAGATTCATTGGAGTCGATCCAGTCGAAGCTGAAGTACGTCCCGTTGCTTCTGCAGTTACCTGTTTACAAAGGTTCTGGCAAGTCCACAGGCTCAGGCGTGTGCGGTGTTGTAGATCTAGTCGAGATGAAGCGTTTAATTTTTGACGATTCTACTAAAGGACGGAATGTGATTGTAGGTAAGTAAAAATAACTAAAATAAGTAAATGCATTCATTTTTACTGACAAAAGTCTAGAAAGCTTATATATCGTCTCGTTTTGTAATTTTGTGCAGATGATGTGAGCGAAGATAAAGGTTTTCGACTAAAACGAGGTGAATTGGTAGATCAAGTGGCTGATTTGGATTCTACCCTTCTAAATGAAGTATTGGAGTCTGAGTCCATTGAAGCCGTTAGTTCTGCAAAACTTCACGCAGCTATTAAACGAGCTACAATGTCAGCCCATGCAGCTCCAACTCTTTTGGGGAGCTCCTTTAAGTATGTGGGTGTGCAACCTTTGCTGAACGCTATTGTTCGATACCTTCCTCATCCGAAAGAAGTTGGAGTAGTTGATCCTGTTGTAGCTTCGTATGGAAGTGAACTTTGTCTTTTCGCATTCAAGACGATCCATGATCCCCAGCTAGGAATGCTCACATTTATCAGGGTGTTTGGAGGAACACTTTCAGCAGGCCAGAAGATGTTTAATGTCACGCGAAAGAAACAAGAGAAAGTCTTGAAGATGTATGCGCCATTTGCAGATGAATTGAAAGAGATCAACAGTGCAGCTGACGGGGAAGTTGTGATTGTGTCGGGGTTAAAGGTATGATGGAAAAGCTTACCTTCTTCACCGAAGCACATGATGGGGTGTGAAAATGACAGATTTTTCTTCTAGGAAACTATTACAGGAGATACTTTGACCATTTCAAATTCAGTAGGAAATTTAGTTGCTAAAAAGTTGGGGAGAAAATTAGGAACTAACATACACGTGGAGCCGATATTGTCTGGAGTGCACATTCCCGAACCTGTTTACTTTTGTTCCATAGAACCAGCGTCACTAGTAAGTTTTTGGTGTAGCATTAATCTCATAACATTATTTTCGTCTTCATAATTCTCCCATGATTATGTGAATACTAGAGCCAACAAAAGTATTTAGACATCGCTTTGGCGTGCTTGCAAAAAGAGGACCCTAGTTTGCATGTTAGAGTCGATCCTGATACAGGACAAACAGTTCTTTCAGGTAAGATAATATCGAGTTATATGTCAAGTTTTAGTTCGTGCGAATCAAAAATGTGATATTTATGTTTTCTGTCCAAGGAATGGGAGAGCTGCATCTTGACATAATTCACGAACGAATTAAATCGGATTTCAAGGTGGATGCGGATTTAGGAAAGCTTCAAGTTGCGTATAAGGAAACGATCACCAGTCCTGCAAAAAAGAGGATAGTCTTCGATAGGAAACTTGCTGATCAAAAACACCATGTTACAATCGAACTGGAGTTAATTCCCAAAACCTCCCCTGACGGGTCTGTGAAAATATACCGTGGGCCAGACAAAGAAAAACAAGAGAACTTGCAACTTGTAACGGAGAAAATATTGCGAAGTGTCAGTAATGGTGTAGAATCAGCCAGTCGTAATGGCCCAAAACTTGGGTTTCCTGTGAGTACCTAGCATTCTTACAAGATAATTTTATGCCTGTCTAACTCTCAGCCTGATTATCATATGCATCCATACAGATTATAAACGTAGAAACAATATTACACTGGTTTGAAGTAACAAGGCACACATCAGAAGCTGTTATAGAAGCTGCCACATCCACATGTTTTCGACAGTGCCTAGATGAAGTACTAGTTTCCCTTCTGGAACCTGTTGTGACTTTGGAGATAACTGTTGATGAACAGTATCAGAGTGTGGTTCTTGACGACTTAAACAGGCGACGCTTTATCTTAGAAAGTATTGACTTCAGATATGGAAATAATGTGAGTATATATACGCTTCAGAGATATTCTAGTGTATTTACTGTATTTTGTACTAAATGCGATTCTCAACTGATCTGTTGCTTTAATCTACAGGTTATTTCCGGAACTGCTCCTTTGGGCGAGTTGACAGGATATTCAACAATTTTACGTACCGTGTCGTCTGGATTAGCCTCATTTACAATGCAATTTAGTCATTATCGAGTTGTAAGTAGTCCTGTAGAAGTAGAAAAAATTGTAACGGAAGTGCGAGGATTTTAATCAAATGGTGAACAGTATGAAAATATAACAAAAATCTAAATGTTCATGAAAATACAACGCATTAGTTTATTTCTTTTGACGACAGACACAACAAAGAGTTGTAACATAAGAAGACAACTTAATTAATATCTCTATATAGTTGCAGATTCCTAAACGCTAATGCAATTTAGTCCCAGTCACAACGAAGTTCACGATTATTTGTATATCTCCAGTACGAGAGATGTCTTTTCTGACTGTCGAACGACGAGCGAGAATCAACGAATACGAATCCTACCTAAGTTCACTGCATCGGCTCATTCTTACAAACACCCTTCAGTTCCTCTAAACTATATCCAACATTATGCTGATGTTGCGCTTTGTAGTGAGCTCGTAAGTTAGCAACCTTTGAGAAAGTCTTCTGACAGATGGGACATTGCGTATCCCCAGTGTGCATCTTCTTGTGGTCGTTCATCGATCGATGGTGAGAGAAGATTTTTCCGCAGATGTCACAAGGATATTGGCCATTACTGTTTTGTTCGCCCCCTGAGCTTGAGCCATCAGTCTTGATCTTAATCTTGGCCGGTGTTTTAACCATACCGGGGACAGTGGCAGCTGAAGAGGCACTACTACTATTTCCGAAGGATTTGAGGAAGAGTCCCGGCGTTGCTCTCATAAGCTTTGGCGGTGGTCTCACAACTTTCCCACTTGCACTCGACTCTTGAAGCGTAACGATGGGGGCAGGAAGTTCGGAATCGTAGTATTCGTCGTACGGAGGGTCGGGAGTATCTCCAGAGATGATGTACTCGGAATCCTCATACCCATTGCTTTCTTCTTGAGCATCGTAGCTAATTCCTTGTTCGTTGTAAGCGTCTAAAACTGACGGTGGCTTGCTACTGGTAGCTGAAAAAGAATCCTCTGTGTCTGACTTCTGGTTGCTTGCCCCACCACTCGTTGCTACTCCAAGTCTATTCCGTTGAGCTGCAGGAATCAAGGTATCATTTTTGTTAATTCAAACTGACTTTCAGTGAAACCTCTGAGTGAAATGCGATGATGCTAAAATGATGAAGCATGAGTGAATGCGTCTTCTTTCTGCCAATTAATCAGCCCTAATAATTTACGAACAGCTCAAGAAAGGTAAAGTGCGCAGTCATTCCAGTCTTGTGTCTGACAATGTGACAATCAATCCCACCACTTGCTAATTAGTCTATTTATAAAATACACTTGCAGCGTAAAACCGACCCATCTAAGCGACCGCATTCCCCACGAAGGCATAGCCTATCATTAATTGTCACTGGAGAAGTTGGAAAGATTTTCTTCAGTCAAGTCAATTCTTAATGCGGCAGCACTCGACTTTTTCCTTCTGGGTGGAAACAACTGTTCGATATCTGAAGGATACGTTATGGATCCATCCGAATGTAAGAGGCCTTTGTGGACTGTGGCCACATGTCTCTTGAGATCACGAGTACGAGACATCGTCTGAGTACACAGAGGACACGTGTTGTCACTCCCTTCGTGAACCTTGACATGAGCGTCCAAACTGGACTTGACTTTATACTTCCTCTCGCATAAGAGACAAGGATATAGTATCTCCCCAGACTCTTCATCTGCCACTGCCTCCCCAATAAAAGGCGACACATACTTTGGAGTCCTCGACACCAATTCGACAGCCACAGGTACACCCAAAACCTCATCCAGAGAATTGGCTTCTTCCATCTTCAATTTCACAGAGGCAGGGCAAGGACGACTGGAAGACTGGGAGCGACTTACAGGTTTCCTTCCTTGCATGTTTTTCGTGACCAGACCATGTTGAGCCTTTGATGATACGTGAGGGGAGTCAGGAAGCAAAACACACTCGACCTGTGTGTTTAGTGGAGATGTGTCACCATTGTTTCCAGAGGCCAAGTTTCCAGGTAGGCCTACAATTTCATAACCCGGGTCTTCGGGAATCATGATCTCTGCCTCTTCATCATCAAGAGATACTCCAACAACGTCTGTAACATTCAAATTCTCATTGGTTCTCTGATTCTCTGGACTTGAGTCTCACGAGTCGACAAGTTAGTAGTGCCTTTCCAAGGAAAAGAATGGAAACCTTCACCCACATCTCTACGAAATAAACTAAATCCCTATCTTTCGCAATACCTAATTATAGCTGCAGAATGCTCTGTAAAAACTGGTAGAAAGAAGTGCTGCTAATTAAGTATCAAAACAAAGCCTAATGTAGTCTCATTATATGTTACAGCCTACACACAGATTCTAATTCGAAGACACACTGACAACTGAAGAACTTTATTGACGCATGTTAATTAGGATGATGTTGCTTGACATGGGCATTCTTGTTGCCGATATTGGAAAACACTTTTTGGCATATGGGACACTGGGTTCTTCCGAGATGCATTTGTTTGTGTGCGTGTAGCGTTTGGTAATGTAGGAATATCTTTCCACATTCGTGACATTGATGACTTCCAGAATCTTGAGCATCGCTGTCACTTGATTCTCCTTGGAATTTGAGACTTTCGGTCTGACTTGTTGTTCTTCTAAAGGAGAAGCGAGCTGGAGGCTGAATTATTCTCCTAGTCCCACCTGTCGAGCGAGCTGAATCTGAGGATAAGCGATTTGAATCTCGACTCCCAACTACAACGTCGTCTTTCTTTGTTACATTTCGAAATAGGTCTAAGTATTTCAGAAAACTGTCTGGTTGTGCTGTGCTATTTGAATTTTCGGGAGATTGAGATCGTTGAGGATCATTGGAGAAGCTTTGAGAAGAGCATTCCTGCCTCTTATCGATTTTACTGGAAAGCGCTTGTCTTCCGCGATGGCACCCATTGCGTTCGGAAGCTGGTTGGTCCTTGAGGAACCTTTCACCCGCATCGTCAAGAGATCCTCCTATCACCCAAGAAGACAACATATTTCCAACGTGTACTACATAAACTCATCTCCGCATCACAAACACAATTAACTGCCAGGAAACTACTAAGCTGCATGCTTCAGTTAAAGTTAAAAACATAAAATTGCATGGCTTCAAGATTATATTTAGCTCTCTCGCAACAAATTCTCATTTCAAGCTGGCTCAATTTTAATATCTTCCAGCTACCACTTCAGTTATGAATTATTCACAAAATTGTACGCGTAAACACAAAACTAAAACTTAATTAATAAATACGAACTTAACTGGTATTATAGTAATATAAAAAGATATAATGTCTAGCACTTTACATAGGAATTCAAATTTGTTTCCCATGGGCAGTTTCCACATGTTTCTTCAAGTTGCCTTTTGTCGATAAAACTTTTTCACAGTACGGACAGTTGGTATCTCCAAGATGTTGTCTTCTGTGAGCGAGGTAATTACACCTCAGGGTAAAAACTTTATGACAAAACTCACACTCATTTGAATGGAACTCTTCACTCGTGGAATCAAACGTACTTCCTCCAAAACTTTTTGATCTGGTGATATCAACTTTACGATCGATTTGTGGAATAATCTCTTGCCCCATAAGAGTTTGACGAGGGCGGAAATATGAAGGTTTCTCCCCAAGTAACAGAACATCACAGGAGTCCTCGTTTTCTGAACACTCCGGTTTTTGAGGCTTCAAGGGATCCGGAGGCATTGAAAATGGTACTTCATCATCATTCTCATCGAAAAATACATCTCTGCTCTCGTAAGACGACACAATAACTGCAACAACGGAGGTAGTTGTCAGTGCTACGCTTATCCGATTCTTCCTAAGTATTTATGTAACATCCTACAACGCGTGCTGTGACACTGAGCGAAGGTAGAAGCCGCAGAACTTTTGACGAACTTTACTAGGCCGTTAAAATAATGCACTGTTTTAGGATCGCGAGATAAAATTGTACTAAATGCCACAGGAATCCTAGCCGTCCCTTTTAAAAGCCAGTTAAAATCTTAGTGTATCCACAACAGAAAAGCTTGTACGAAAGGCAGAGATGACCTACACGCGCACATGGTAAGGTAGAAAGCGATTCATGCTGGTTGAGAGAAGCAAACTGTCTGGGTCGGTTGGTGATTTGAGTTTGAGTACAGAAGAATGAATTATTATTATTCAGGAATTAATCCTTGATTTATTATATTATGAGAATATCTTTAATAATACAAACAGACTACCACAAAGTTACTTGCCGAGCGAAGTAACAATATAATTAAACTACAATCATATTGAAACGGATACATCAATAGCGTAAAATAAAAATTAATACGTGGTTTGCATATACGAGTAGTTGGGTACGCAAATGGTGTGTTCCCGTGTTTGAGAGTATTCCTGACCTTTCTTAACCAACCATCCTCTGCACTGGCGATTACCACATCTCCAGTACTCCGTCACACCCCCGGATTTATTTGGCTTGATCTTACTCAAGTTATACCTGTACCCTTCATAGTAGATTGAATTTGTGCCCCTGTTCCGTCTTACTCCTGATTCGTAACCAAATACCAAATCATCTTCCACTGAGAAACCTAACAAATAATAAGTCACCAATTATTCATGCTACTGGATCCCTCGCATTGATTTCTAAAGTTAATAGTCTGTATTCTAAGTAAGAGATCGGCTCAGACTATTTCTACACAAGTTAAGTAACAATTTTAAGTAGAGGTGTACTTGATAATACAAATTTGAGATGGGACATGTCATTCAATTCATCGAGCTTTGTCCTAATATAATAACTGCGTTAGCGAACACGATTATGAACTATCACCCTTACTTGGCAAGACTTAATCTCCTTGTGTATTGAACTAAAATTCCCAGACTCTGAGTCTCGAAAGGGTTACGCGTCCTTGATGTACCTCCTCATTCCTTCATGAGTTTCTTTTATATGCCTCGTGAGGTTAAACTTTTTGCAGAACATTTTGTGGGGACAGTAAGGGCACACCCAAGGTGTTTTCTCTCCTCCAGGACCTCCAGTATTTTTCACTTCTTTCGTTAAAACAGGCATTTTCGGGTGCACAGTAGGTACTCTAGAGTTATTATTACTACATTCAAGAGTTGAGGAAGGTACAGTCTCCGTCGGTCTCATCACAGTTCGTGGGGAATACCCTACGTCATTTTTCACCAATTCTTCGTCCCCGCTTGCCTGGAATGCTGACCAAGTCCCTAATCCCAAAATAAAAAATAATCAGTTCTAAGCTAGCCAAAATTTTATTTCAAGGGTGACTAAGTAAGATTCTGTGGAAGTAAGGAAAGTTTGTTCTCATCGATCAGTCTCATGACAATGGAATTCTAGTAAGGAACGTCTACCTGCCTCCAGTTACTTTGGCACTATAAGATAATCTACCCTATCACAAATGCTATTGATGATGATAATGATAACTGACAACACTTCACTACCTATTAATGCTCGGAAGTTCCTAAAACTGTGGTGCATTCAGACTTGGTATCACGGATCAAGATTACTTACTTAGACTACTACGTTTGACAACTGTTCCAAATTCTATAAACGAGAATCAGGATGTCCTTACAGGAAGCAACTGTAAATGAGATTGTATGTTGGAGAGACTGACTCAATACTAAGATTCTAATTTCTAGATGAGAAGCTAATAGGAACCGAAATGGTATTAAGGATGACTATGATCGCGGGTGAGGTAGCACTGAATTCCTCTCTTAACGATCCAGGCTTTACAACCCCGCCTTGAGCACCTCCAGTACTGACTTTCACCCATTCCTCTATTGAACGTAAAATTGTTTCCTCGATGAATTAGCATCGGATTCCCTCTTTGAGTTCGACCAACTGTGATTTCACCTAACAAATCAAATAAAATCAAACATAAAACTCTGCCCACGAGTCTCGGAGCTTTTGACCACTCCGATGCTAATTCATTCGATAATTCCTTGCTGGACTTTTGGTAACCAAGAATGTGTCTGTCACAGAGCAACAGAGCCATGTTGAGATGAACTCATTAAGGATCCAATCCACCCTGCCAGAAATGGGATCACCTAATAACCTAAAACTTGCTTCATTTCTTCACATTTAGTACGGGTCACACATTAATGAGTTATCGAGAATAAAAGTACGCTAGCGCAAGTAATACTGACTTTAAGTTACAGTCTCAAGAAGAATTGAAGAACATAATAATTCATTCCAGCTGCAACTGCAGCGTTGTTCCACCAACCGATTTACTATCAGAGAAGCCACAACTGAAGAAGGCACTACTCGTACGAATAAGATGCAGAAAAATAGCACTACTAACCATGAGTCGAAGCCTCAGTCGCAGTACCACCAGCCCTCACAAATCCTTCCTGGATCAACTCTCCACTGGCTCCATCAATGTAAGACCCTTTAAAAGTACGAAACACTAATTACCATTCTCCCATTTCCCTGTCATCACTACTGCTAACTGACAAATGTCATCACACTGCGACTACAAAGTCTACAAAAAGTGATCTCATGATTAATAGCCCTACCTTTCTTGCAATGGTTACGGTCATGCAAATGTTGGCAAATAAATTGATAACAGAAATAATACAAAATATACCATAATAATGTTCCGGGCTCTATAATGCAATCCCAAGCCTACTGACCTCTATACCTTGAGAATGAATGACATGCCCTCTCACCCCTACAACTTATCTTCCATTGTCCTTGATGAATGAGAATCCCCACTACCCACCCACACTAACCTCGACCTACTGATAGACTAGAAGAATGTATGTAAGAATGAGATAAATGAATGTGACTCACCCATAGCACCTGGTTCTAGGTCCTGCATAGAGCCATCGCCTTCTTCAGAGAGATCGTGTCCGTATTCCTCCTCTTCTTCCAGCGGTTCCTCTTCGAATTTCAGGAGTCCAGGGTGTTGCACGTAATCTTCAGCGGAGTTGGAGTCGGAATGAGTAAAAATGGGATGAAGACTGCTTGCTGCACCTCCTGTCGCCCCACTTGAACTACTTGGACCTGCAGCTGGGGCAGCTCCTCCCCCAGACGATTCAAACCCTTCAGTACTGTGGTTCTGGTACGTTTGTTGAGCTCCTCCAGTCCCTACAACCTTCCGTCTCTTTGGCGTAGGTGGTCTATAACACAAATAATTTTACGTAGAACCTGCATTCTCAACAAACTAATATATTAGCTTAAAAAATCCTTTACCGTTGTGAAGCGTCCGGTGTTCTAGCGTCAGTTATCGTGGAGTTTGTTGTTGCGGGAATTCGTTTCTGGAAAACAACAAACTCAATGAGCTTTCAACTCAAAAGTAGGCGTCAATAAGGAAATATAAACCGCACGTTGACGGTTAGCTTTACGCCCTATGCCTACTTTGAGTGTTGGAGGAGCAGGAGTAGTGGACGTGGTAGCATCTGCTCCTCTGTCGTTCATATCAGTCAGTCCCTTAATTTGAAGAAGTTCAGCAGTAGCTAGGAATGAGGGAAGTCTCTCCTGAGTAACGTTGACCTGACCATTGTACATGAAGGTCACGACGGCCTCCAGGTCAGAGTAGCTCACTCCCTTCAGAATTATCACGGGATGCTTACACGGATTATCCTGCAATATGAAACGAGGTTCTCATTAGAATCACTTCGTCGAGTGCCACGCCCTTTAACGCTCTTTCGACTTACTCTAAAGGTATCCCTGAAGTACGTGGAACAAGCGGAGAGTAGTAATTTGTGACACTTAATCTTATGTCCCTCACAACTGAGGGTGACGTCGGTGAGGTCTTCATCGCTTCGCAACTCCTCGATAGCATCGACAATGTGCTGCGAGTAGTTGTTCCACCTCAGCGAAAATTGCTGCTGAGGCCCACCCATTCCTCCTCCGTCCGGCGACGACACTTTGATTCGACAAACTGTAGGGTAAAGACTTGTCGGCACGCTGTCGACAGTATGTAGTGCAGATTGGAGGTGATACAGCTTATGGAACGGTGTAGACTTGATAGTAGACGGGCGACGGAGTTGTTAACCGTTGAGGAAGAAGATAACGCTGGAGCTAGTAGTCTCGCTTGGTCGACGAGAACGAAAATGGCGACTGAGAGAGTGTGACTGGAATTGTTGTTGGTGCAGGAGCTGCGTGGCTGTGGAGAAGGAACTGAGACAGGAAGGAGCGTAGACAGGAGGGAGGTAGGTGCAGGAGGAGGGTTGGGAGGAGGGAGGGCGCGTACCGCCACTGCGGAGCGCCCCGAGCCTTTCTTATGGTCGTCGCCTCCTCTCGTTGCCTCCACCACCACCGACGCTCCCTCCCGTGCGTCGACTCACTCCACTCAGCGTCCGCCTCCCTTCAAGCGTCCTCCCATCATCACAACACTAACAGTCTCCTCAGTACTCCTCACCTCACCAAGGCATCACCCGTCCTTCCTTCCTTCCTCCTTCCCTTCACATCAACACAGTCTTCTTTGTCCACAGTTCGAATCTCTCTCCTCAACAAAGCAACTCGAATGCCACAGGACTCAAAATGTGTTCATGGCTCCATTGCAGACTGAGGGTATGTACAAGGGACACAGCAAGGCACTCCATGCAAATCTCCCTTTGTGTACAAATTAAGGAGAAAAATTATGAAATATGAATGGCATTCGTCAAAGCGCCATGATTCATGCTGCACATATTCAAGGAGGCACTGACCTGTCATTAGCTATTTTAAAGGACGTCGTAGGAATGTTCTCTTAAGTGCCGTGGCAGGACGCACGATTAATAGAGTTAGGAATTGTTGTCATTATCGAAATATCAATTCAACATTGCAAAATACAACTGTACGAAAATCACGACCAATCTGAGTGAAGCGTTTTCGAGTTGAACAGTGGATGTCGATCATCATCTTCAGGCAGTAGGCAACCTACAACTTCAGTGTAACCAAAAAAGGACACAACCTCAACCTCCCTCTGATGAAGTCATCAGTGAATCTTCTGCGTTTAATTGGGAAATCAAACAATCTTGTTTCGTCCTATTCCACCTGCTAAATATGCATGCATGCAATCATTCCATCTTCCCACCCCGTACTTTACAATATAAATAAGTCTCAGGTACTATACATTGTGTGCAAAATGATTTATTATTTTTGTAGTATTTCCTTTTGTAGCCTAATGTCAATGTCGAAATGGGATTATCTGTATATCCTCACTCCACATCTAAATGTCGATAAAGTCTTCGCAGCTTCTCTTTCTTGTTTTTGTTTCCGTGTCTCTTCCAAGGTTTAGGATCTTCAATGCTGGATCTATTAATGAATAGTTTGATTATTATTTCAGCTGCCAATGCAAATCAATAAATTCAACTACCTTGTGGAAGTAGTATCACTTAATCCCGACGAAATCATTTGTGTACCCTTGAAGTGAGCCTGGGGTGCAGCAGGGGTAAAAAATGATCTGTCTAGTGCTTTTTCCATTCTTGTTTTTAGTCCCATAGGTCGAGGCTGTAACAGTTTCAATACTTACGTTAGATTATGAAAAGAAATTAAACTCAAACACGCAGTAAAGTAAGCAAGCTGAGTCTGAGAATTACTTTTAGAGACTCTGGAGAGGCTGCTCTACCAGTTCGTTCGTCTACAGCATCAATATCAGGTTGGAAATTTGCTTCTGCAAGATTTGGAGGAGGATGACAGTAGCATATCTTTCCATTTACGTAATCTTTAAGCACGATTCTTGCAGCTCTTGAACAGTCGGGTATACCTCGTACTGTCATAAATCCTCGAAGAGCTGCACGTTCAAAGTAATGGAAATTAGTTTTTGGTACAATTCCTCCAACAATTCAATTAGTATGCGTTATGCGTTTAATTTATCTCAAAAATCTCACTTACACGCATATGAATTAAGGAAGTCATCAGAAGTGTAATTAACTGGAAGTGAAACCCCATACTTTGATTGAAGAACTCTGAGATGAATACGCTTAACTAACAGATCAGCAGCGGCAGAGTAGCTGGTAAGTTGATCTATGGGGAGAATGCCTCCCAATACCATTTCACCCTTGTTTCCTCCAAATGCAGGCATGACAAGGCCAGGGCAATCACACAGCAAAATATCCTTTTCCAAGAATAAAGTCTGCGAGGACAAAAAATCTCTAGTTAGCATTCAACCTGCATGGGAACTACTGTTTATGAGTGTGTTTGAAATCCGTCAGTACCTGAAAATGTTTCGTTTTCCCAGGAGTAGCGGACACTGAAGTTTTCTTTGCTGCCATTAGGGAATTGATAGTCGAACTTTTCCCTACATTAGGATAGCCCACCAGTCCAACAGCAAATAGGTCATCACCACTCCCTTCTTTGGTTTTAAAACTACGCAAAAAATCAATCAATTCTTCTCTGTTCAGAATACGACACTTCAACTCTCCTTTCTCTACTTCCGGCTCCTTTTCTGCGTTTTCATTTTCATTGTCACTTCTGGCGTCATCCTCATCTTCAGTCTCTTCCCCTTCATTTTCCTCCTCTTCAATTGCTTCGTTTTTATTTTTCAACGCAGCTACTGCAGCTTCATGAGTCTTCGTCGCTTCAGCTGCTGAATAGAAGGCATGAGCCAAACCAATGGAATCAAAGTACTGAGACCAACAACGTCGTTGATGTTGCGTCAAGAAGTCTGCTTTGTTAACTAGGAGAATATTGCGCTTTCCCATTTCTTTCACGTATGCCTCCAAGTCGTCACATCTGAAATTAAGAATTCAAAACCCGTCAGTTTTTCCTAACTCCACGAAAAACATCAATATCAAAAGTAAATTAAATGCTCCACCTGTAAAGAAGAGGATGTCTAGCATCAACAATCTGAACCACAACATGCGATCGTTCAACTACTCGCCACAACTGCCTCCACACTTCAACATTCCTTTCGAAAGGCGTAATGCCTTCTTTATTTTGTAAATGTGCCATAGCCCTTCGCCACTCGAGAAATGCTTCTCTCTCAGCCTCGTCAAGTTCTTCAGCCGTCATTTCCTTTGTCCAACGAGGTCGACGAGGCACAACAACCAGCTTCTTTTCTTCTTCCGTCATTAAGTCTTCATCATCGTCCTGTTTTCTTCCGCTCATCGACAAACCCACGAACTTCACATTCAATTTCTCTGCTGTAAAGTCCTTGGCAGCCAGCGTCGCAGTAGCGATAAATTCATCGTATGAATTTTCCTCTGTGACGGACTTAAGGGCTGATGAGTTAGAGTCACTAGTCACATGCTGCTGCTCCTACGATGTCAAAGAAGAGTAGGTTATTCAGAATGGCTGTCGTTTAATAATTTAAAAATCAATTGTTATAACTTAAACAGTTCACCCACAGCATTAGTCGACCTATCCCACTGGGGCTTCTTGTGCTTCACAAGAGACATTCCCAGACTCGCGTGGACAGTTTTCCTAGTCCGTCCCATCTTGCTTTTGTTTGATTAATCCAATTCAAAATTTCAAAAATATCGACAAAATAACCAATTCACGATTCACACAAAACACATGTGGGTTTTGTCGTGTTCGGGGGTTTAAATGTGGTGCTCCCGCCTATTAAGTTCATTCCGATGGGGCACTGTGAGGTTTACTGGAAGTCGCAGCGTCGTCCTCAAAGCTCCATCCTCCTCCAATCTTGAACTCATGACAAAGACTCCAATTTGAAAGACATAACTCATCTCGCACACTTGGCCTGTTTCGTGATTCCATAACTGATGACAGCTATTGCGATCATTTACTTGATCAAGCATTTGCTATGCTTGACATGTGGGACACCGTGTACACTCCACCAGCCTGTTCTACACTACTTTGTTCAACGGGGCACTGTGAGCCTTGCTGGTATGTAGCGTCGTTGGGCTGCGTCTAGCTCCGCCCAGTCGCAAACGAAGACGTTCTACGCAGTTTGACTTGATTTTTCTGACACAACCGACCTGGCTGCCTCGAGATTCCATGAATGATGATAATAAGTTGCGATAAGTTAAGCAAGCCATTGTTTTATTGTTCTACTTTTACATTTTTTATCTATTGCAGGGGAAAGCTTCTTATAAGTAAGTTCAAACTTTAAATGAAATCGACACGTGAGCCTGTAACAGTCGTAAATAGCGATGCGCAGCAATAAGCGATATGCGTTGATGTGTCGTGTGTCATTTTATGGAAGGCGTCTGTCAGGAATAATCTAGTAATTCAATATAACTCCTACGTCCCTGGAATTGCTTGCTTCCAATGCAATACGATAAAGAAACGCTACAACTATTAGTACAATTGAAATGAGAAGGCTACAGAGTGAGTTGCATTCGAAAAGGCATGAGCGACATTGGAGGTCCATCGTCGTCAACAAATCCAGCCATTTCCTGGGGTAAGATTGATCCTTCCTCCACCGATGTACAGGGTCGGCACATGCAGTCTACAGGAGCCTTCGTCGTTATCTGTCCGAAAAAAGCAAATGGCGTCATTTCTTATTTGTACTTCTTTTTTCGATTTTTCAATGTAACATTATTGGAAAAATAGCTTTGCGAGATACCTTTCTGACTTTTGGTGATCCTGGAGGCGCCTTCGGACAAGAAAGGGTGACAGCAGCTTCTCGCACTCCGCTCTCCTGACAGCACATGCAGGATCGTTCCATCTGCCAAATCTTAGCTCCTGACACCTGTACCACAGACACCCGTAAGACACGAAGAAGAAATAAGAAAAGTGAGTTAGAGGTCACCTGAACGTATGAGGTGCACTTTCCCACACAAGAAAAAGATGGTACGTTAACAGAGATGCAGCCTGGGTACTGGAGAGTGTGGAGGACTGGCGTGATTCTGCAGTTGTCTCCACTTACCCCCAGAATGGCCAGCTGTCCTCCCAGCCACAGCCATACCAGCCCTGGTGCTCCTCCGAGTGTTCCTGGGGAAAGTACCATCTCCTCACCTTCTCACAATGAGCAACTTTATCCGCTGCGACACTTCCTTTTATGGACCCCACAGCAGTGAAAGTAGGCGACGCGACGGAGTGGAGGCGGAGCAACAAGGAGAGGAAATGTTTCCATATGCATTTTTCTAAGCGAAGAGGAATATCGAAGCAAAATGTAGTGTGGACTAGTGTCAGTGTGGAGTACAAAGACTGACCCCACAGGAGGTCCAGTGGCTAATGGACTTATCGTGTAGTACCGTAAAAGAGCCGTTCAAACATAAAAATGATGCCAATGGCTGAATCCTAGGGGTTTGTAATGACATCAATGACACTATGAAATAAATGCATCTGTGTAATATTCGGCTAAGATGCAGTGTGATATTACGACGATCAATTACCAAGAAAGAACAATACCCACACGTACGCCTTTCCAAAGTACCTTTTCCAAAAACTTGGGAAGTCATCTTTATTATCACTGTGCCCTCGGAGGATGTTCCAGGAGGGTGTTTTAAACTGCAGGCAGGTTTCGGCGGCAAGTGGAGTCAGTCACACTTTGCCTCTGGACTGAACTAGTGTACACATAGGGAATAATGTTATTGTGTTCGAATTGTTTACAATCTCTGTTGTATTGTTTAAATTAATATTTAAATGTTCATTAGCATGAGATCATCATTTGACATAAAGCCTCAAAATATGATTAATGATCTTAAAACGGCGACTTCTGACGATTTTACCCGAATGTGGAAGGAGGTAGGCAAATGAAACATTTTTAATTGTGATTCAAATGATAACCCTGCGGACTGCAAATTTTATGATAGCATTATGATATACGAATAAAATAAGTAACTGATGATATTGTTTATTTATATAGACTTGATATTAGACAGCAGAGATACTGTGACCAGAACGATTGATAGGGGACGACTATGGATAACTTCCTACCGAATGACATCGCCGTAATGGTGTTGAGTAAGATTTGTTCGAAGCTTATGCTTATTGTCTACCTACATGACGATACGCCTATAAAATATTGAAGTAATTTTTTGTATTCAACAGAATATTTAGCGTCAAAAGGGTGCTCGTCATCTGTTTCTGCGATGGTAGAAGATATGCCAGCTTTAAAATTTTATGTGCCTACAAAACCTCCTGAAATGACACAGCCTGAATACCTGCGTCTTCTCGCAAGACCTTCTTTCACGCCAGCTCTAGAAGATGTATTGAACGATTACGGACGGGCTAAGTCTATGAGTATGACAATTAATTGCTTCAAAGTATTGTTGAATTAAAATTAAAACTATTTGTCGTCTTATATTTTAGTTGCGGAAATAGCAGAAAGCCATGAGCCATCTAAAAGCCCGATTCGGCCTTCAGACTCAATGGTCACTCAATTGAAACAACTATCGTCTCGATTGGACGAGAAGCGGATTAGTCAGCAGCAAGTACTTCATAGTGAGTCTTCCGCTCTGGCGATTAGAACCTGTCCAGACGATAAAATGGAACGGATAAGTACTTCATTTTCTGTCGATGAAACTGTTGCTGGAACTTCAGCGAAGATTAGAAATGACGAAGACAGAATGCAGAACCCTGAGTCCAAAGAGCTTCCGTTAGTTATTTACAACTCATTGATGAATAACAGCAATCTACATGAGAAAATCGCCTCAGTAATCAATGAAGAAGTGTTGGATGCCAAAAATTGGAGTATGTTTATTTTTATTTCGTACCTTATAAATTCTTGCTGCAGACAAAATGAAAATCTAGTGTGCTAATTTGAAAAACTTTGTTTGTTGAACAGAGTCCGAGGGCACAGCGTTGCTAAAAGTTCGTTCTAAAATGGAAAGTGAAGTGAATTTAGATAAATTCTTAAATGAACTACTCAAAGACGGAACAAATGACTTCATCGATATTATTCCGCCATCGTTGCTTTCCCCAGGCAGGAGCAGACACTCAAACCAGAGCTCCATGGATGGTGCCTTATGCAACTTATTTCAAGACGCAGATAGTGTAATTTCCAGTGATATCCAAAAAGGACAAGGGTTGGGGTTGCAAACAATAAATATGGACCAAATTCGATCAGTGTCAAAAATATCTCCGGTAGATGTTGAAGCCAAAAGTTCCGGTAGTGGTCTCCCCATGGACATATCTCACTCTTCACTGAATTCTTCAGATACATCCAGTCAATCGAGATCTTCGACATCATCAATGAAACCAGCCATCTCTAAGAAACGGATAGTGCCGCAGCCTGCTGCGCCTTGTGTTAAAAGTAACCCAGTATTTGAAACGGTGCAAGAATTTGTCACTACTCCAGAAGGAAATAAGTATACCGTCAAAGAAATCGTTCCCGTGATTTCTGATTGGCAACTACTGGGCCGGAGATCCATTGCTCCAAAAATTCCTACAGTTAAACCAACAACAACTTCACCTAAGTCAGTAACAAAAACTGAAGGTACTAGTTCTTCATCTGTTGTCGGATCTGCTAGTAAGCGAAAGAAGTTGACCACCCCACTGAAACGGTCCCCTGATAAGGCATCCAATACCGAACATAATTTTGTTCTTGTATATCACGATCCTTCTAAAGTTGTTACATCATCCGCAACAACTGCTTCAGTTGATTCTCAGTCAGTTAAGCTAGAACTTACAGAGCAAAATGAAACAGGAAATGCCACCCCAACACCTTTGCAGCAAGATACGATAATAGCCAGCAATACTACTAGCAAGTTAGATAAGGAAGTAGAATCTGTTTCGAGTTCAAAAGAAGAAAGATTACCCGTAGTCTCCCCGATTGTGTTATGTAAAAGTGAAACTCCTAAATACACCGGAACTTCAAATTCATTTAAGGCAAGCCTGTCTCAAATGATAGAAGTAACTCCAATATTAGATAGCACAGATGAAAATGGAGTGACAGCTCCCTCGGCTGTGTCTGTACATGAACCCACAGGTATCGTAAGTCCAAGACTTCGAAGATTAATAGTTTCGGCCCAGAAAGCAAGAGCTCCTACGACACAAGTTAATCTTGTACAAAAAAGTTTTAGTACACCAAGGAAAAAGAAACATGTACGGAATTTGCACTTTACTACCCCTCCAAGTGCTAAAAATAGTGCGCGTGTAGACACAGTTCAAAGTTTACCACATGAAGCTTTTGATGTTAAACCGCTGGTTCACAAGCGAAAATTGGGATCTGATGAAACTGATAGATGCGAAGAGCCCCCGAGTAAAAAGCTAGCAATGAAGTCACCGGAAGAGGAAAATGATCCAGCAGTGTACAAGAGTTCAGCGTTTCCTGATCGCAAATTTACTTGCAAGTATATTGCAGAATCTTTGACTCAGTCTGTAAAGAAAGTACTAATCACGAAAGGAACTGACCAAGCTGCCGCGAGCAAAGCGGATACTGTTCGCGTCCTGACTCAGAATTTAAAGGCCAGTGCTGCAAATGCTAATAGTGAGAATCAGAAAAGCTCGAAAAAGTTTACTGCTCTCAGCAGTATTACAGAGGAAAAATTACCAGAGTCTCATGTTGAAAAACGAGACAAGACAAAAAACAGTATTTCTTGGTCAGAAAATCTTTCTGGGATTGTAGCAACCACATCACCACAATCAGTTACAACAGCCAACAAAGAAACTCCAACTCCTGACGTGGCTTCAGCAGCTTCGGTTCGTACTTCTGTTCAATCGGCTTTGGCAGCCAAGTCTAATGGACCGGAAAATAAATCATGTACAGCAAAGTTGGCAGAAACATCAACACCCTTAATCTCTTTAAAGCCTGACGTTAATCCTGAAAAAAACTCCTTGTTCTCAGATGTCTCTGAAGATTTGGAAGAAGGAGAGTGTATTGATTCAAACTCTGACTTTCCTTCTCCTGATACACAAAAGGCCAGAAGAAAGTCGTACAATGAACAAATGCTGGATCTTTTTGGACCTATGACGCCGGACGTAAAAGTGGTGAAAGAGTCTTCAAAAAGAAATAGTTCTAATGATCAAACTTCCGTTGCAGACAAGAAAAGCAAGCCACGAGATTCAGCAAAAGAAGTTGCATCAAGAAGTCGAAAGCCCTCAGAAACCGGAAAAAAAAGAGGCGAAAGTCGTGGAAGTCCTGAGCCAAATCGATTCAGAGACTCTGGCACTCGAGACTTTAGACAGACTAGCAATATTTCATCTTCAAAACAAAATCTTTTATCTACTCCAGAAAGAAAGGAAGAGCCTATGAAACCATCTAGAGCGTCGGATCGGGTTAGAGAAAAAAAGGAACGAGAACAAGAAGAAAAAAGTCGACGTCAAAGGAGAGAACAGGAACTTCACAAAAGCAGAGGAGAGAGAAATTATAGAGACGGTTGTAAAGATGATCGTGAAAGCGAACTTAAGAATAAACGACGGACACCTAAAAAGAACCAAATTAGGGATTCAAATGGAAAACAGGAAGAGAAAAAAGTTGAACAAGTCTCAAAACACACAAAAACGAGAAATTCAAGCTTAACACCTCCTTCAGATCAACGTAAAACTCCTTCGCGTAGAACGAAGCAAGGAATTGACGTTGCGGCTGCTAAAACCGTGGCAGTAGATGCTGTTGCTGTCTGTCGAAACTCATCAGTGAGCCCACAAAGTCCCATTAAGAGAATCGTAAAGATCCATCGTGAATCACTGCCAGCCTGTACATCAGATAAACAAGGTCAAGTCAAAGAATCGGTCAAGACTGTAATTTCCACTACTTCCTCAGCTCCCTTGAATCCTGTTACTCATAAAGTTGAAGCAACTCCTGTGAAAGAGGACTTTGTGCCCTTCAGTATTCTTCCGGGTCCAGTTGGATTTCCAGACCCTACACCCGTAAAATCATATTTTCAGGATTATTCTCAAGGAAATTTTATTTTCCAAAATCGCAGCTTGGTCACACCAATAAAAACTAGCCAGATTAGTCCATCCGCTTCAGTTCCCGTCACTCCAAAAATTGTTATACATGAAGATACCGAGTCGAATTCTTTAAGTGCATTTAGAAGTACTGAAGGGATGCTTTGGACGCCATCAAAGTTCTTCGAACCACCACCAACTCCTGGGAGAACGATATTCGTGGACGAGCGCAGTCAAGCTGCACGCACTGCAGAAACTGCCATTATGACTCTCCACGCTGCAGTCTCGGACCTGTCCACAACTCGTTCGACAGAAAATCCTTTAGACTTGTCATCTTCTCCTGTGGCTTCTCACAAAATGCAGGAGATACTGGGCTCTGAACAGTCCTCGTCTTCATCTAGCTCTGAATCTCAGTCTGGTGGCATGACGGATTCCACCTCCACTAATTCTAGGTATTCATAATACTTCTACTCATCTAACAATGACAATACCTATTGACTTGTTGAATGAATTCGAAGATTAATTGGTACCTTTGATTGTGTATTTAATAGTAGCGATGATGCAAAGAAAGCGGACGATGTCCATTTTCAAATTCCAGTTGGAGCACCGAAAAAAGCTTCGCCAATACTTCCATCGCTCAACAAAAGATCTACAGTTCCACAGCACAGTTCTTCGGTACAAAACAGTCAACGTAACTCAACTTCTCCTGTGAAAAAAATTTCGAGCAAAGAAAGTAAAGCTCCGATAATCCGAGCACAACCTGTCCAGATCCTAAATGCAGACGCAGAGAGCGTAAGCAAATCGCACGAGTCTGCGAGTCTTCCTGTTTGTGATACTACTTTCCTTGTTAAAGGAGTTCGCAAACGTATGTCTGCTTCAGAGCATCAACCACTCGTAGAACTCGCTGGATCAGTTGGCACTAATTTGAAAACCCCTGAACCTGTAGAAAAGGTTCAAAAGAAGTCTGTCGGATCGGATGGGACTCCTGTGTTACAAGTAAATTTTATTACCTACTGGCAAGTAATTGTTGGGTTGATTTAACAATTAATGTAATGTATTGCAGGGCGGGTCCAAAATTCTGAGATTGCTGAAGAAAGTCGATGTAAATCGATTCCTGACGAACGTTGTTCATAAAAACTCATAAAATGAAGTAAACTAAGAGATTGAAGATTCTGAAAAGATTGGATAGCATCTAGTCATATGTGTGTGGTGTGTAGCATTAGTAATTAGTACTAAGACTAACCAAGTCGCAAGTCAATAACACCTTGAATTGAATCTATACGACGGAAAACTTTTAACAACTAGAGATAAGGGAACTGACAACGCCAAACTGTACGTCTACATTTAGAATGGACCGTTTCTAACTACGCATAGTTATAAATGTAATTTCATATTATTCGAGTGTAGAAGATGTAAACTTGAATTTTTAGATAAAAATAATGTTTTCTTATTAAGAAATAAAACTATTTATATATTTGAGTTTGTCCGATGAATGAGACTTACCAGCTACAGCAAATTTTTTATCAGTACTATACTATTGTACCTATCGTTAATTGTGATATTATTGTTGAATA
>JAQGAD010000408.1:0-40278 GCA_034696625.1 Isotomurus palustris | reverse complement strand
CCAGGTGTATTCGACTGTTATACAGAACTGAATCATATTCTCCATAGACAGCCTGCAGTTGTGCTGTTCAAGGTCGATTGTATAAGAAAATGAAACATAAGATATAAGATTTCTACATATCCAGCAAACCAGTTTTGTTTGTTTCTTCGTCCTTTGTGTCGCATAAGATGCGAGTATTAGAGCTGAATTGCGCTGAACCTCTGTTATGCCGTGTAAAATGACATTAAAATTATGCTTACATGTATCTGGGACGTCGTATTCGTTGCTTGTCGCAAAGCCACAGATCAATTCCAGCCTTCTGATTCTGTTTTCTTAATTGAAATGAGTTGGATTATATGTAAAGATACTAAAATCAGAAGAAATTAAAATCAGAAATAAACTATGAGTATTAGACTGACAACTGAGCTGCGAAAAGGGATGCCTTCTCTTTCTCTTTTTGGATTTTCATTCCATGTTGGAGAATCCGCATAAAAGTATATAGACATTGTAGGGCATCCCATATCCTACTCTTTGTCTCTCTATTACGTCATTCTTTCATGTAATTTATGGCGACAGTCCAGAAGCAGTGTCCAAAACTGGAACATTGAACAAACACCCAAGTTTGAAGGAACAAACTCACGCAGTGGTTAAGATGAGTGTGTGAGGAAGGACATCAAGTCAGATTTATCTGTATTTTTGACAATCATGAACCAAGGTGAGTCGTAGCTCGAAAGCGAATGACTTAACTTTTATTGTTCTCATTCTCAATACACTACATGTCGACACTTAACAAAACAAACGCATAACAAAGCGTCATAATAACATGCTTTAAGTTGCTAATTAAATAGGATATCACAGACTGGAGAAGAACTCAACTGGCACAGAAAGAGATACTACTTGTTATCAAGTTGTACTTTTTTGGGGTTGTCACACGACTTCTCCGTAGAAGAGAAGGTGGGGACACTGGGGAGTGAGTGATGAAAGTCGTTCGTGCTTATCACTGGTGATCCCTTCTCCACAAACGCTCCAGAGTCTCTCCCTGCTGCGTGAACCTCAACTGCCACAACGCCGCGTTCTTTGCGTGCAGCTTTGGCGTAGTAGTCCCACTGGTACGACGTCTGGCACGGAGGACGTGGAGGAGAAGGTCGGAGAGAATGGGCTGCAGCCAGGAGACGGGATCGGTGGTCACAGTCAGCGATGGCCAGACGACGGAGATCTTCTTCCTCCACTTCCACGAACAACTCCAGAGATTCGAAACCTTCTCTCTCCAGCAGTTCACAGTATTCCTACAAGTAGACATTTACATCTGTAAACTACCGTCATGACTTCAAGATTTCGTGTTAGTTCTAGCCGCCTTACCTGTAGGTCATTCCGTTTGAGCAATTCTCGAAGTGCAGAAGATTCCAACGGCTCCGATTCTCCAATGTCAACTTGACGATCGTCGTTTGTGGAAGGCGAAGAAAGCGTTTCATCGGAAGACGCAGCTCTCTCCCTTTGGCTGGCGAGTCGAGTGGCTCCACGCTGAAAGCCTTTCCTCGCAGATGGGGTGGATGGAACCTCTTCGCTTTGTACTCTTCCACAAGAAGAATCCTCTCCTCCCGAAGATCCTCCAACGTCTTCTCTTACTCTCCTGTTCTCTCCTCCATTAACACCGTCTCTCATCTGCAAAAAACCACAGAATGTCAATCGTATTCTTGTGCTTTTCACTTCCGGATACAAAGGACACAAATGACCACTTACCGCACGATGTTCATCGGCGATTCGCTCTTTTCTTCTGTGCAGCTCTTTCAGCTTCAACTGTAAACAGATGAAGAAACACGCGTCACTTTCTGATCACTGGCAACTATTGGAGTCTAAAGACTTACCCGATTTATCGTCTCAATTATCCGTTCATTTGATGGAAGTCTGTCTCCCGAAGAAGAGTTCGTTTCACTCTGACTCTGCAACACAAAAAATAAACTTTCAGGTCTATGTTATTAACATTCAATTGAGGACAGAAATTAAGTGGAACTTACAGAAATACTCGGAGACGTCTGTTGGGTCTCGAAGGGCCTGAAGGGTGTCGCAGTGGGGTGAGTGGGGACAGACTGAACACGACGCAGTGCATTTGGGTGAGGGGAAGACTGAGAAGCCAACTGTTCCAGTCGCAGACTCTTGATGAGTCGAGATAAGCCGAGACGTCTTCCTATCCGAAGGAGCGTCTCTCCAACTCCTTCTCCACCTGTTTCACAAAAATTAATTAACATTTACTTTTGGGAACTTTGGTGAACATTAAATTATGTAGTACTTTTACTAGTTCACCAAACTCACCTTTGTTTTCTCTGGAAGAAGTCGAATCTCTCCTGGAGTTGGGCAACGACACAAATCCATACGCATCGGTTGACGCGGAAGAAGGCGAAGTCGTTGAAGAAGAACACGACCCACTCACAGTAAATGAAGACGTGGAGAGCGACGTCACTCCTCCAATCGATCTCCTTGGTGTAGACCGAATGAAACCGTACGTCGTTCCATGTGGATCGCTACGATGAGGAGGTGAATGTCGCCCAACATTCAGCTTTAGTGACT
Source organism: Isotomurus palustris (assembly GCA_034696625.1). Classification (NCBI taxonomy): domain Eukaryota; kingdom Metazoa; phylum Arthropoda; class Collembola; order Entomobryomorpha; family Isotomidae; genus Isotomurus; species Isotomurus palustris. The sequence goes on along the minus strand of JAQGAD010000408.1, from coordinate 37,734 downwards.
CCGCACGTGGACGACTGTAATTGTCGACTTTCTCAAAGGAAGAAGGGATGACTGCGGATCCTCTCGGAGGAACGTAGTCGTAAATCTCCTCTTTGTTCCTTAGACAAGAAGACGGCTACAACATAATAGACAATTTCTTCATTACTTAACTTATCTTTTAGGGTGAAACTCAGCCTCGTCAAGCCTTCAATTGCTAGTCATATTTTTACCTGATAGACTCCAGGAATGTAGGAGGATCCTTCAGAACACTCTCTCCTCATTCCAGCATTCAAGTTCCACAGTGACGGAGCAACACGGAGGTGCCGAAGAGCGTTGAGAACATGTGGATGAAGGTCAGGACCTGAAGACAAGTAGCCGGAGGATGAGGAAGAAGACGAGGACGAAAAGGAAGCCCCACCCCCACAGGGAAACCCCAAGTAGACTGCCAACTCCTCCGCATACTGCGCTGCTATTCTTCTCAGCAAACCTTCATCTTCGATCTGAAAACACACAGTCAACGGCCAATCTTATTAGTTGTTGTGTTTTTCAACGATACAAAATTACAAAAAGAGTCCAAACTATTTTAAGGTAAGAGGGAAAGAGAATGATGCTCAGTTTCTCATCAACATCAAGTACCGTTCTGTGCAACAAAAGAAAGGAACGGCGAGTGCTTTGGCAATAAATCTCTTCCATCTGGGGACACATTATTTGGAGGAGATTCTGAGTTGGTGGAGGAAATGTGAGACGGGAGAGAAGATTAAGAAACAAAGTAATTTGATTAACCCTTGTGGAAAGGAGGAAGGAAGGAAGGAGAGGAAAGTTAATTAGTGTGAATAATTAATGGGCAATATGAGATGAGTATGTCCCATACAGAAGAGCACAGAGGAAAGCTCTGATTACTCAGAACTCAGAAGAAGGAACAAAACGGGGCTGTTGGCTGTTGATGAGATGAATGAATAATTAAGAATGTGCTCTCATTAAACTCTTAAGTGTGAACACACACACACACACTTCATCTTACGCAGAAGGAGGGTTGGTTCGTATTAAATCAAATGGAATTATCATCGCCTCTAATTCCTCATTCATTTCCAATGTTTCTCTTACCCTCGTGAGGTCAACTTGGTCCTGAATAACTTTCTCTTTGATGAGCGACCGGAGGAGACTTGGATTAACTCTTTCACCACCTCCTCTCCAATTGTTCCTTCCGTTTGTTCTGGAGGCTCCAAGCTGAGTTGGAGCCTCTTTCACTTGTTCGTATGAAGGTTCCTCGGGATGATTTCCTTCACAGGAACATTCCCTTCCACTTAACTCTGCACATTCAGAGTAGTTTCCTTCAGCGTCTCCACCTGATCCGTGGAATCCGTTGTTATTGTAGAAGTAACCGTCTCTCGTCTTGAACACACTTAACTCGATGTCTCCTGGAGGTCCCTTGGATAAGGAAGTGTTATTTCGCTTTGGAGTTTGGAGGTGTCGGATGGCGTGGAGTAGACTGAGTCTCTCGTGGACATCGGAGATTCCAAGCGTAAGAAGCTGTTCTTCTCCCAGCTGACAGACCACTCCCAACTCTTCAACTCCAGCGGAGAGGAACTTGTCAAAGTGATGCGTTAGGTCGAGTCGATGGAGCCAGTTGAAGATTTCCTGTCCTCTGAGAGGTTCTCTACTTACGAATCTGCTTCCGCTGTAGAATGGCACTGACTTCATGACTCCAGTTTGCAATTGCAGAAGAAGCATCAATGCATTCAGTTATCCATCGTTTGTATTATTTACTGGGAGAATTAGTGCAATCTCCATTGATTCTCATTTGAAGTATTTTTAGGCGTCAGCTGAAATATCAATTTTACTCGTTACTGTCAAACTGCCAGCACCCGCAGAAAATTATCTAACAATTATAGTATTTAACGATTGTCTAAATATTTTTTGAATGCTGCGAATACGGTGACGGTACAGTTTATAATGCTGAAAAACCTCTTTAACTTCGAGAGAGACTTAAACAGGCTTAAAAAGTAAGGGCTACTCTGTGGAAAGAAACCTTTCTCTCGACATACTGCAATTCGGATTCGGATCTCGTTTAAGCAAGAATGAAGCGTAAAATGACTCTCTACTATCCACTAACTACAAACAGTTCTAGTCATGCAGACAAACACTTTAGTGGTGGACATGATCATTAATTCCCGCAATAAAGTGGGAATTTACATCCTTTCCAAACGCAATTTGTCCTGACAAGTTGTCCAGACAAATGCCACCAGTTTATCACACACAAGGAGACCTGGCCTGCTTGTGGTCTCCGTGTCTATCTAAACTCTGAGGCACAACCATTTCATACCAGACAACGATAAAGAGGAAATACTGAGGAATGCAAGAACAATCGAGTTTTTTGGAGAAGAAGCGTGAGAAAATTTTGTACAAAGGAAAAATTACTTTTACACGGGATGAATTACCTCAGATGAAATTACAAATCTACTTGGATCTACAACCTGCACGTACTCTGCGATATAAATTAATATTATAGTTAGGGACACATACATAGATATACAGACAGACAGACAGAGAGTTAGATTAAGCTTCCCAGTTACATTAAGCTTCACTTTGGTGGTGGTGGTGGAAAAATAGGGGAGATCGGTCGTTACTATTATCTCTCCTTTCGTGTCAATCATGTCACTACTACTCACACAAAGATAAATTAACCCCCATTAACTTCTCTCTCCCTACACAATTGAATTCTACTTTAATTAAAATGTCATTTAGACTGCCTGGGAGAGTTAAGTCAAACACAAGTCAGTCAGTGAACCTTCAAAAGACCTTCTCTCTACTTTGTCTCGACTCTCTCTCTCCCAAATGTGTCGAATAAAACTTTCGCTCAATGGATATGAAACCATATGAAGTTAACTTTAAATCTCTATCTCTTTATCCCGTGAAATTGCAATTCTTACTGAAGAGGTGGCAGAATGTGCGAGTCTGCCGTATAGTATCGTCATCGCCTAAAAGCTTAAGGCAGAGATGGAAGAAGAACGTAAAAGAACTCTCCTCCAAATAGTTGAGAGTGACGCAAGTGTGTGAAATGGCATTTGACAATATGCCACATCAGAATTCATCAATTTAGAGAGAAAGCAAAAAGTTTTCTCACGGAATTTTTGCTCCTGGTCACCATCATCATCATCCACATACACACAGACACACACAGTCAGTAGTCAGCTTGACTTGGACCGATTTCTCCTCTCTACTTTCCTGCCAGGAATTTGGAAACAACGGAAGGGAAAAAACTTTCTCCTAACACCAACCAACACCCACCATATCACTTTGTTTTAAGCCTTTTGTATGCTGAGTAGGTTGAGACGAGAGAAAGAAGAGGCGAGAGAGAGAGAGAGAGGTGTGAGTTTCGTGGTGAAGGAAGACGAAGGACCGGGTGTGAGATCTCCGAAGAAGTTTCAGGGAATATCATTCATTCTTCTTCAGACTTCTGCTTCTTATAGTGGAAGGAAGGAAGAGTAAATAGAGAGAATGAATGTAGGAAGAAATGTGGTTGGTGGTGGATTTCCCAAAGTTTAGGAATTCACAGCACGAGGTTCATGAGGAGGACTCACCGAACTCGCATCTTCAAGCATGACTCACTCATCTCTCTCCTTCTTCCTTTCTCCTACTGCTCCTGCTTTCATTCATCAACAACCTTCTCCGTGAAAGGGTCACGATTACTTTTTATTGTCCTAACCAACAAACCACCACACACACAGACACCACACACACAAAGTCAGTCAGACTAAAAGACATGCAGCCCATAGTTCTCAAACTCAAACCTACTCCCAATGATTTCCACGAACTTCAATCAAACACACGATGATGATGATGATGCCCTTCTTCTTCCTCTACACGTCTATCCATGTTCTCCGTATCATCATTCGCATCTCTGTGAGAATTCACCAAAAGTCTGTGTGTGTGCCTCAAGTCAAATTAACGTCCGTTGTTCATTCCACTAAAACTAAAATGAGCCTGTCTGCCTAAAATGTTACCTCTGCGGTTTTGATTTCACGAGAATTCGAGAATCCACTCATCACATCGACAGTTGCTGCAAATGATAAAGGATTCGCTGGGCTGGGGTTGATAAAACAGAAACGCTAATTAATAAAGATGATTGACAACTGTAGCAAAAGGTCAATGAAGAATCCATTCATAAACTTCCCGTGACTTTAATCGAAAGACAGCCCACGGTCAGTTCTATTAAAGTTGTTTAATTAAGTGACATGGTCTGCACACACACAAAGATACGTAAGTATTAAGTCCGGTAGATCTGCGAGCTTCTATTTTACTCATAAGGAGAGTGAGTGTACGTGAGAAAGCAAAGAACTATGTAGGAAAGGTCTCACTAAGCATTTTATTACACTCAATGAACCGGACTTTCATACTTTACATAGTTTGCTCTGCCTTCTGGTCTAAATACTCCGTTATAAAATGCAATCTAAATAAATTGATCAACTCAATTACAACAGCAGTAACAACGAGCAACAACTATCAACTACTAGTGCCTTTCTTTGTAGAGAGTTGAGAGGAATGTACATTTAATTGAGTTGTAGTTGCAGGGTAACTTTATTTTGTCACACATTACATACACACACATACGTACTATTATGTGTATGCATATATGTTAATGCTAATACACATGCACTTTCAGCATGCTTCTTCCATCTAAATTCAATTCTCAACGAATTCTTCACCATCTTTCATATTTCTAGTGTCATTCCTCTCGCAGTAACCTACTTTTAACACTTACCAATTATTTCATTATTTCTAAGGCCTGAAAGACACATAAAATACCCATAAATACGGTTTAATTAAAATTTAAGTGATGGTCTAGTTAATTGTATACATAATATGTGGGAGATGTTCATCTTGTGAACAAGATGTGGGCATGCACGACAGGATTTTAGGTTTTTATCTTTATTGGACCATCAGAGATAATGATAAATTGTCTGTTCATGTAAAAGAAAGGTTTGAGTTTGAGGTAATTGTTTCATATCCTGTCATTACTGGAGCCACCACAAAATATACATTACTCCTTCCTTTCATAATATTTCTTGTGTGTGTTATGTACTCTACAATTATTCACGGTTTGCTTTCATTTCCTCTCTCAAATGATCTTTGTTTTGTCTTACTTTAAAATTAGGTTTTATTTCTATTCTTAGGTAATCACCGCAGTGCATGAGTCCCTACTGTACTTTTATTTAGAGTATTTTAGAGTTTAAATTAAGAGATGCTGGGTCATTAAGGAAATGTACCCCTGCTTATTAAGAATTTACTTCGTACCTTAAAATATCTTCCCCCAGAAAAGTTCTTTCTTCATCTCGAGACACATGTTTCTTCCTTTATCTCCCACCTTTTAACACATTACCTGACGTAAATCACCAAATCTCACAATTAACGATTCAAACTACACAGACTCACATAAACTTGTTCGGTGAAGGAAGCTTGTAGGAATTTCTTGAACAAACTACAAGTGTACAAAACAATCTGCACAAGTCATAAAAGTTTGAACACAAACACAAGACACACACACATATACACACCTATTTGGTACGTCTCTTCTTCTTCTTGAGGCTAGTGGCAGTGATCCTGTCAACTCACAAAACGAAACTGAAGAGAGAATATACTTACAAGCAATAAGAAAGTGCATAGCTGTTACATCCTTTTATTACTCTGAAGAATTCATTCCAAAGAAGGCCTGCAGGCAAAAGCAGTTTTCTGTCTCTGGGTCCATTGAGGTCGAAACTTTAAAAGCCCTGCAGGTATTGTGAGTCCTCTTCTTCATCCTTCTCAGCTATGCAATGCTGCTAAGCTTAGTTTTAAAAGGAGGCATATACCTACACACTTAATACGAATGTCTACTGCACTGCATCGTCTTCTTCTGGAAGGAAGGAAATAAATTGCTTTGGCCTTCATTGAGCACCAGACAAACTTGTTTCTGCTCTTATTATTCCTAAAAGCACAAGATAATTCCAAGCGTAGCCAGCTTACAGCTTCTGTATCGAAATTGGATCAACGTCACTTACTTTCCTCCTTCTCTCTCCTTAAGCACCAACGTTTGTACACATAATCGCATTTACATTTTAGAAGAAGACCTTTTCTTATTCCATGTCTCATCAGCAGAGCTTCTTCCATGTCTAAACTTCATGATCTCTGATAAAGCCACACTGCTCCCGAGTCAGATGGTAATTAAATGCATTTAATTGACGAAATTTTAACTCCTGGAAGAAATACGGAGCCAGGAAATGCATTCTAGATTAAACCACCACCAAGAAGCAAAGAAGCAGGAGGACCTTTTTCAAAACAATTGTGTGTAGATTAGTTTGTCCATTTCATGATGCGTGTCTTACAGCATGCAATCCACGTTTGTTGAGATATGCATTTCCTTAGCTTCTTTCTCCTCTCTCCCTAATAGTTAAGTCAAAGAGATGATATTGTTAAAAGATAAGGATTTCTGGGCAATTGAACACGAATCCTAAAATCCTGATTGTATTATTTGTCATCCTGGACTTTTTCTTCCATACACCCGAAACCCCAAAGACCACTGCTGCTACTTGTTTACAAAAATGCTTTGCACATATTGTACTCGCTCGTAGTTTACTTTATATGTATTATGTACAGAATTCCACAAGTTCACCGAACGGAACTCTCTCTACTTGTTGTTCTTCATGTGTGCTTAAAAAAGCTTCTCCTCCTTCTCGTTTAACTGTGTGACCATTTCCTGTCCATGCAAGTCTCAACAAATTGAGGATCATCTTCGTGAAGAAGGGAGAGAGACCGTTTGCGAGCAGCAACATGTGAACAAAAAATATCCGTGTGGGGGTGAACAAAAAAGTCACTCTCTCACACATTTAACAATCCACCTGTTCTACGTGTTGTACGAAGAAGAAGGAGAGAGAAGTCTTCTTGTGTCTCCTACTCTCGTGGTGGTGCCTTCTTCTTCGTCAGAAAGGTTTCAATAATCCAAAATCCATGAGAAGGAGACGAAGCCAGGAACTTGTACATGCATCTCCGTTAGGGACTCTTCGGAGGTACGAGGAGAGGATGTGGGTGGGTTGTTTTGTGGGCAGGTAAAAAAGGCAATTTGTATTTCAACACAAAAATGTCTTGTGAATTCATTACACAGCTCACATAAGCTACGTATGGTGCACTACTAAAAACTTATGATTATTACGATATCTACGCAGATGATAATGATCCGATGCACCAAAAAGCCATCACCACACGCAACCCAACGATGAGTGAACAACGTTACAGCTGAACGTCCATGCATCCACATATTTATTCCATGATACGGAGAGCTTAGGCTACTTGCACACCTTTCAAATCGGTTGTTGTCATACTTATTGTGAATTATAGGGGAACAACCAACCTAAATGAGAGTCTTCAGCCCATAATTTCCATCCTAATCGGTTCTTCTATTGATTTTAAACCGTGCTTCCCTTCTACTACTACTTCTTCATCCATATACATTCTACCTCACAACTCAAAATCCTAGTAAAAAAGTATACTCCATTTTCCCCATAAGTTACCTGCTACAAGAGACAGGAATATACGTAGGACTGTAGGAGTACCTGGTTGTACTTTGTCCAAGGAACTGAATGGTCGATTCCTCCAGAGTGGATTCCTCATTCGCCTTTCCACCTCAGATGATATTGAACCCAGCGAGAAGTCTTTTGAATTGTGACCTGAGTAGTGAACGATTTATGGAGGTTGGGAGTTTGAGAGAGATTGATGGACTTCTGGGGAAAGTCAGGAGGAAGTTGAGAAGGTGTGACTTGTCACATCTGAATGACTTCAAGAAAGAGTCGCTTATTTCCCCTGAGAGAGTGTGGAAACGACTTTATATTATTGTGAGATGTACGTGAAGAGACAAGTGTCAGTCCAATGAAATTCACTATATACACACTTACATCTTACTTCCGTCGGCTGCACGGAGACTTGTGAATTATTTACATCCACATCACACTACCCCCCTCCTCTCCCGAGTATCGATATGAATGATCCCCTAATTTATTTATTGATACCATGAAAGCCACTTCATTCCAAGGTGAATAAATATGATGCATCTTCCTCAGCTGCATCACACAACCTTAATACTCTCCGTGTCTCCGTGTGATTGTGTGTGTGTGCATGACTTTTGCAATTTCAGGCGAGAACAAGACAATCCTGAAGAGGAGGAAAGCAAGCAAGTTAATTTGGAAGAGAAGAGGAGGAGAGGAAGTCAAAGGTAAGCTTGAATAATGACATACTTAGGAAGCAATAATGACAGGATATGGAACAATTACAGCCGACGTCTTCTCCACTTTCCTTACATCTTAAACATGCACACAATTTATCATCGCATTCCAAATTGATCGTTCACGCTTTTTCACCCAACAAAGTAGTACGGACCGCCCACTCAACTCTTCTTCTTCACTGCGATATTATTCTTATTCTCTCAATTTTATTAGAAACCTTGAGTCTTTTTCCTCTGCAAGCAAATGTAACTCAAGTCTCTTTAGAGTCGACGGAGAAGCATCAGTCTTCTTTTTCCATAATGCAAGTTGGTAAGTTAATAATTCACATTCGGAGTATGTGTGTTCGCTCGTGCTACTTTCACTCTGACATACCTTTCCGGATGTTGTGGAAATAATTACCTGCCTTCCTACCTACCTAATGGTACCTATATGGGTCCTACATGGTAATTTGGTAATTTCAGGCAAGAGTGACTTTATGGTTTTATGGAGAAAGCAATTAGGTAAACGCACGAGAATGATGATGAATTCTTGGGAATTCAATTTGACCTCACCCAAAACTTAAGAGCCTGCTGCCGGATGGATGGAAATGTTGGTAGTTTTGTGGGAAAGCGTGTGTGCATCACTGAAATGAAGTAGTCAATTGCAGGGTCTGTGGATTTAAGGCATAAGGGTAGTAGTCGTAGTTTGAAATAAGCCTACATTGTGAGACGATATTGTAACCCAGTTTGTTGAGGACCGAGAAAGGGAATAATACACCCGGGCAATGAGAATGCCTGGTGATTTCACCCGGGCTTTCTCCGTGCTTCGAATTCATGAACTTTTGAAATCCAACTCATTCCTCTCCTCTTTCTTTCATCTCCTTTAACACTCCACACACATTCTAAAATTCTAAACCCACCCGCATCTCTCCGCTAACCAACCAAATGAAAACTCTTCTCTGTCATCTCTTCCGTATGTGTGTGCGTGTGTCAGATTCCCTTCATTCAACCATTCCTCTTTCCTTTTTACTCATATTACACCGAGTTAGTCTTCTTCTTTTTCTTCTACTCACACATGGGAAAAGTTTCCCCCTTTTATTTCTACGAGAAGTACCTACAAACCTATCTACTTACACACATACTGACACAACCATGAATGAACAACTCATGTGAAACTTTACTGAAAAGTCAATGAAGAGAAAGGAAGGCTGCATCTTCTTGCGTGGCATTTTGTAAGCCGTCGTTTATTGTTATTACTTATTGGTAGTAATTTGCAAACACAATAACTCGATTGTGTTTTTGGGTTGTTGGAAATGAAAGTGGATAAATTATGCCAAAGGAGAGGAAAGGCAGAGAGAGTTGATCGACGCTTTGGGGAGAATATTATGAAGGATGATAAATGAGAGAAGGTTTTGCGTAAGAAGAATTTAAGATAAAACATGTAATAAAGAGTAAAGTTTCGCTTTTAAAAGGCTCACTCAAAGAAGATTCAAAATGATACTTCTTGGAGGAGGAGATGACTTAAAGGAAATTTAAATGAGAAGGGACTTCTCTTTTCTCTTTAGCAAAGACTCAAAGACCGACGACGAGGAGGGGAGATGAGTTGGGTAAACTTGTGTTTTAGTATTCTGTGCCAATTTCCTGTGCAAAAGTTAGCGAATGAGTCTCTCGGGTCGATTTACATCCACACGAACATCCTCTTCCTTCGCTTATTTGATTTATCTCCTTTCACCCAAATCTTCTCTCTCAGCTTCTTCTTCTCTTCTTTCCAATACGAAAGAAGATGCAAGACTTCAACAATGCTTGACGAGAAGTTACCTAAAGAAGTCTACGTCTAACAATTACTTGTGATGTACACAGTGAGGCTCTCTTACCTCTGCGCTCTCCCATTCTTCTTGGCATCTCTCAGTTCCCATCAACCCCGTACATAGTTCCTTCATGGATGGAAACTTTCTAGCTAGCTTAAAAATTGAGTTACCCAAGACTGTAGACAAGGAGAATAACTTTTACGTTGTCTCTTTCTCTCTGCTCTTCTTGTTGCTCATCTCCAACGAGGAGACACACTGAAGAGAAGAAGACCAGAGGCGTTTTCCTTACTTCCATTGTGCCTCTGTCTGTCTGTCTGTGTGTGTGTGTGTGTAAAAGGCATTGATTGCAGGCTAAACTTCGAGAGAGAGAGACTCTTTTTGTGTATCCAGCAATTGGATTATTGTACATCAATACCCTCCTCATTAGCTTTATACTTGAATCCCATTGTATCCTTCGTCTTCCTTGCGGACCTCAGATGAAAAGCAACTCTCAACTCTCATCCCATTCACTCACCAAGCTCATCTGCCCAAAAGTAATCCATACCTCTCACTCCTCTCTCTTTTCTTTTATACAATCGCTCTCTTATCTCCGTTGATCGTGAATCTCCCATATTGTTCTTAAACAACCCACAGTCCACTTCTGTACACCAAGCTTAACTCGAGGTTCTTGATTAAATATTATAGGGACTTCTTGTAGTTAAACCAACGTGCTCACATTTGCACTGTGGAGAAATGTGTGTCTTTGGGAAGGAAGAAATGATTATGACGGAAATAGACCAAACAGAACAACAGAGGAGAGGGAAACTACTAAAGGTGCAAAGAATAAAGAATAAAAAGTGTATAAGATGATTCCTAAGGGAGTCATCTTCATCTTCCAAACATTGTTGTGTCTGTAGTTGGGTTCTCTATGGAAGAATTGTATTTCTCGTGGATTTGATTGAGTTTCTCACTTTTCCTCATTCAATTCCATCCACCAACACATCTTTCGAATGATATTGGAGTTTGTTCTTTGGTTGATGTTGTGTAAGATGGTTGATCCTTTAAGACAAGAATCCTCAAGAGAGTCTTCTTCGTCTTCATCCTTCCTTACACTTCAATCCATCATGCAACTTGAAGCTTCTCTCTCTTCAAGTCTCTTCTCTTCTCTCGGATAGCTAGCTGCTCCTGGCTGGTCTCCTTATTATTCTTCTTCTACTGCTACTATCCTTACTCGCCCATTTAATTGCAAAATCGTGATTCCAATTTCATCCTCGTTTATTGATCGATTACCCAACCAAAGCTGTAACTTAGAAGTTGGAAGTTTGGTAAATCCAGTAGTACTAGAGTTTCATAATTTGGAATAACGTTTTCCATCATCTCATCATTTTACTTGAGGCCTTAGGCACCCACCAACTCATCCCATTTTAGTGGATTGCATAATAATAAAGAGTTTCGCTGGTAGCCCAGACCAGAAGCTGCTGAACAGCGAACAACCCTTTTTGTAAAATGTAAAAGCTCCTGCTCCGCCGTAACTTCCACCACAACCTTCTCTCTGTGTTATTATTGTTTATTGAAAGTTCAGATTCCAAAAAGAACTTTCAGTTTATAATTCCCCTAACTTTCCGAATGGGTAGTTTGTGTAAATTCTAATCAACTTTCTCTCTGTCTGCCCTGCAAACTACACGTTCAAGTGTACTTCCTGCTCAATCGGCATGTGATGATGATGATGAAATGCACGACTCAGCATCCACCCTTTCTTTGTACTTTTGTACTTCATCTCGTGAAGGTTCCACAGATTGACAGACTGGAGTTTGGTTTGTGCTTCATCTCTTCTCTTGTCTTATTCCATGTTCGTCCATCTGTCTCCAGTCAGCTCGGTGTGGTTCATTTGCTCCTACAACACATACACCGTACCGCCTGGATAATTTCTCCAGTAAACACGTTCTCCCTGGAAGAACCAGAAGGTGCATGAACATTATTATGCAGGAGGAATTGCTAATACATCTTGAGCAATTCTATCCCGCAAGGAAAACCACATTCATCGGCTGTGGCAACTGGAAAGAGAATCCTCCATGAATTCCTTCCTTCCACCAGGACCAGCCAAACCTTTCCACTTTCAACATTCTTCTTCCAAAGATATCCTTAAGTGTTATGCAACGCAGAACACACAAATTATCCCGCAAATTGGTTCTTCTCTACGGATCCATGGTCTCAAATATGAGAGTAGACAATGCAGAGTCACAAAAAAACTCATTCATTGCTTGCCAAACACAAATATCCAGACAATCCAGATGAGAGATAAGGTCGGAATAGCGAATTATTGGGGGACTCGCTGGGTTAACACAAATATAGAACACAAATAATGATCAAAATCGTAATTTACCCACATACCATCGAGATTCATGCAGGAAGATATTTATTCATGGGATTTAATAAGAATCGAAAATGAAATTACTCTTCCCTTCTTCATTACACTTCCCATCAACCGGAATAAATATAAATGTCTCTTTTGATACTGAAAGCAACTATAGGAAGCTCACAGCCCACAGCTCACAATAGAAAAATCTGTTCCTCATTCATCATTCTTTTTCTAGTTGCAGAAATCGAAGTCTTTTCTTCCCGTGTAGTCTCTCATACATTTCCAAGTCTCTCATGTGCTGTAAATGATGATGGGAGAAGTGTGTGAAGCACCGAGTGCTCGGAAACCTCTGTGTGTGTGTATGTATGTGTGGAAATGTATTTAGGCCGATGGACGACTCCCTTGGGCTGCATTCTCAAATTGACTCTCTTCTGTGAGAAGAGCATTTCCTTCCTTTCGAATTCCATTCCACTACGACGGAAAGAACGGGGATGAATTCTTCTTCCTGCACACACCATAGGGTGTTGTTAAATCCAAAGTGCACTAATCAACTGCACTCACTTAAATCTCCAGTCTAAGCACGACACACAGGCAACTCACAGTGGAGTGTTCGTTCTGGAGGCTAACCTATCAAAAGGAACAAATAAGTTGCATGTACTCAAATATTCTGTAATTCTGATGAGGCTAAATATTTCCCATCTTGTTATCCATAAGGTCATCGGCTTACGTTGTACGACTCAGGAATTCTTGTTCAAAATTCAAATGCTCATTAGAAGAATTTTTTAGAAAAGTTTTTTTCCTTCTAGCGTGTCATAATTCACAGATTCGTCTGTAACTGTTTTCACTGAGTGGCTGTGACTCTCGACTCTCACTTCTTAGATTTCTCTTGAACACAGTTAAGGTTCATAACGACCTTGCAAACAGATTGGAAACTTTTTTCACACATTAAGTAAAATGCCTCAAGACTTCCTGTCTCTCTCTCTCCCGTTCCTCCGTAAAGCCATCATCGAAAAACTAAGAGCCAACTGCTGCGCGTCGTCCTTTACTTGCCTTACATTTTGGATACTTCCTCTGTGATATGGACGAAGCATATGGCATGCCTGGAGGAAGAGCTTTTTTACATCTCCACTTATTGTGTCATGTCACTCTTCTTTGCTTTTGCCTCCTCAGGAAGAATAAGAGAGAAATACTTGCAGAGTCATCTTTATACATTCCTTCGCTGTGTTTCTTCCTTGTTGGTTTCTCCAGACAAATCTTGTGTGGGCACACAATACTGAATACACATACACACACACACACAAACTCATCTACAGCCATCCAGGATGTTCATGAAAGTCACCCACACATTAGTTACTCTTTCTTTCACGTCTCCGAAAATAATAATTTACTGTTAGCTACCCACCCTCCTCTTTTTCTTATCCTCCATACTAAAACTGAGTCTATGCAAATGAGTCGGGATTTAAAAAACATGAACCAAAGGTCTTCTCTTTCTCGTCGTAAATCTAATAAATGGGAATATCTCTTCCATGCCATTCCATTACTCATGCGAGGACGAAGGCTCACTCACTGAGGTCTTTCCAGTTTCCTCGACCCTTTGAAAGTAATTAGCCCACCTCCCTCAATTTATTTACCCTAATTAGCATTTATCTTCCTTCCCATCGACCTGCTACTGAATTCTCATTTCACAGAGAAGCATTCTTCTTCAGTCTCTCTGTCTTCTCAGTCGTGTAACCTTTAATAATGATTCGAATCTCACATTCTTCTTCCACTTGGATGTTGGTAATTGGATTTTGTTATCAAAACTTTCGATTCCAACTTCCCCAACTATTATGTAATGATAAAAAAGAAGAATTTCTCTCTCTCTCTCTCGTTGAAATTGAGAAGTAGAGAAATGGTTAAGACACTTGGTTAAAAGTCTGGATACTTTTGTATACAATGTGTGTGTGTGTGTACTATTTCCTCAACTCTCTGCTAGTCTTCTATCGTCTATTCTTACGTCTTACGTCTCTGACGATTCTTCTAAAGAACAAAAAAGTGCAATGGAGCTTGAAAAAGTCTTTGCTTATCCACAGAAGAACTTCTCCTTGGGTGTTGTTACCTTCTCTCCCGTGTGTGTGTATATATATACTTGTGTGTGTGTGTGTGTGTGTGTGTATGCCGGTATTGATCTGAGATCCAACAAAGAATTCAGATCATCGATTGGTTTAGATGGACTTTAGAAGGGTACGCTGGGAATAAGAATTTCTCAAGTTCCTGGCTCCTCAGTCCTAAAAAGTATCCCACCCCCTCCTGCGAAGAATTCCCTTCTAAAAAGTCTCCACTAAGTGTGGAATACTAATCTGTCCCTTCCTTCAAAACTTCTCACCTTTTCCTTCAAAACTCGCCAGGCAGCCTTAAAAACACAAAGAGAAAAGTTTCCTCGAAAGGTCTTTTCGTCGTCGGTAACATCTGAGAGAAGGAAGCAAGTCTAAATATCGCATCTTAGCATCTACGTCTTCTACGACGTCTCTCTCTCCTCATACTCCAACTTTGAAACTTGGAACAACAAAGAATTTCCTTGTAATTCACACGGGAACGGAGGATGATCCCTGGGAAAGGCGAAATCTTTCAAAAGAATCAATAAATTGCACCCGGATTAATTGTGAGATTGTAGCTCGGCCTACACTCCCATTTTTTTCTTTTAATAGCAACCTAATTCACACTAACTACAGAACATTGCCTCGTTCCTCTTTCCTCCTTTTCTATGAATGACGTGGATAAAACTTTTTCTCCGGGTGAAATGAGCCAGACACAGACGAAAGAAAGTCTTGTGTTAACTGGCCCTTATTATGATACTCGTAGAGTACTTTGGTCATTCTGTGGTTAGCTGTTAGGACTTGGGAGAAAGGCTAACTATCTATATGGTCCCGTCTAGAAGTCCATTAGACAGCTTTCCCCTTTCTTTTTCTGTCTTGACCTTTGATCTCCTTCCACGTTATCATCCTTCAGACTCCCATAAAGAATGTCATTTCAAGCAGAGCGAGAAGTTACTGAGAAGAAAGTCTGGGAGATGACAGCCGTAGTGTACAATGTAGAACTCATCTCACAATTATCATCCTGCCTTCGAAAATTATTCTCTCTCTACTTTCCTCCTTCCCTTAGGAGAAACTTTCTCCACCCGTCTCAGACTAAGGATTACTTTAGCTACGGTTTTGTGGCCCATAAAAATAACAGTCCTTTGTCCAACCCATAATAGCAATAATTTCGTTCTTCCAGCATAGCTTACGGAAGGAGGAAAGTGAGAGTAACACGGAGGGAGAGAGAGAGAGAGTAAGCACACACACACACAGACACATTTTATTGAGATGGACACGACTTAAGAGATAAGGCAATGATGATGATTATTTGAGGATTTCATTGACAGCTTTTCATTCCCTACTCTGGAGACTTTCTCTCCTAAAAAAAGACTCTATTAAGAAATATACCAACTGGTACGAGAGAGGAAAAATCATCTTTCAAACTTTCTTCTTCTTCCTCGCTGCATCCGAGAGATAGAAACTCTGCTGCCTCTGCTTGTGTGTCTCACTAAGTCCCTCTGCTTCTTTCCTTCGGATACAATATATATAGTAATCGAAGATCTCTCTCTGCTCAACGTGTAGAAATTACACTTAAAGGAAGTTGGTAAAAAATCGACCACTTTATCGGTGACAGGGCAAGTGAGATTTAACCACCTCTGCCTTCTGATTCCATTCATTTTTAAGGCCTACTAAATCTTACATACTTCCACTCACTCTGTGTGTGTGGAGCCCGGTAGCAAAAGTTGCTATCTTTCGTACAAACTAACGCTAAGGCTTTCCTTTCCTTTGCCAGGAACCGTTTATCACTTAATTGAAATCTTATTTTTCCCTTCTTTCACCAGTTTAAATGCATCTGGTCTGCCCTTCCGTATCATTCATCTTCGTAGGAAATGTATTTCTCCTCACTTGACACTTCACCAGACATGGAAATGAAATTCAACCAACTACTTTTCTGCTTCACCCTTCTTCCTTCGAATTTTTACTGGCAGAACTATTTCCACTTTAGTTTAGTGCTTCTTTACAAAAATGATAATGAGCAAAGTTGTTTGGTTGTATGCACGCCCTCATTACCCAAATCATTAGGTCTTTCGGTTCGATTGATTTCCACAAACACATCCATTATCTTCTGTAATTATTCGTGTTTCTTCTAAAAATGCCGTACACAAGAAAGTTGAAAGACGAAAGTGGGCTGCTGCTGCTGCTGCTGCATTCGTTCCAACTTCCAAAAAGAAAAAGTTTCTCTCCTGCATATAATCTACACGTTTTGTTTTGTGTTCTTATTGGGCAGTGTAGCTTTATTTTATTATTATATGGAATGGAAGTACGTGTGTGTGTGTGTCGCCTTAAATCGTAACAATGCACAAAGCAGGCACAACTTAAAAAGGGAGAGATAGCGTCGGAGGGCCAGTGTTGTTAATCCTCATCTAGAAAACCAGATGGTTGATAAAATAAAAATGAATTCCCAATGAAGTGGGTGCAGTTGTTGTGTGAGACACTCCATGTGGTCTAAATGGATTTTCAAGTAGTTTTTTGTCCACCCAATTATAGCCAAACAAACAAGTTATTTCTCTCTCATATAATAATTACCTCTTCTCGTGTAATCAACCCGAGACTCAGGCTTTCCTCCTTCCACAAACCACAGAACTCCACTGATTCTGTTAATCTAACTACTCCGGGGTATACACGAACAGTAATTTCCAATTACACAAAAGATTCAAATAATGAGTTCACTCTTCCTACGAGTTGTAGATTGTAGACGATTAACTAAAAAATAGAACTAACGTGTCTGACTGGCTGCTGCAAAATTAAAAGAAGAATCGAAGAATGCAGATATGCAGAATGCAACAAAGTCAATTTATGACCTGAAGTTCGTAAATACAACTCTAGACGATGACGAGTTACCTGTGAATAACGCAATTTACTGTCTCAGGGTATTTAAATCTTTTTTATGTCTTCCAATCTTAAAGTTTTAGTGCTATTCTTTCCCCTCTAAAGACCCCAGTCGTATGCTTACTGGCGTACTATCATCATCATGAAGGATTGACGTTGGACTTGAACGTGGTGAGGGAGCCCACACATTAAAAACTTAAAACGGGCATTTATAGTTTAGTAAAAGTGGAACCATGAAACTTTAAGAGTCGCACGTTTCCCTATTAGCTTCCTCGTTCACGTCGGTCTCCCCGTGGAAAGCAACTAATCACCTAGAGGAGCTCAGCAGGAGGTTCTTCCGAACAAAATAACTTTGAGACCATAAAACCAAATATTTATTCTGTTAATTACTCCAGAAACATTGTAAATTCACTGCCACTCCACAAACTCGGAGTATTAGACAACAAGGCCTGCTGAACCAGTGTTGTTAAAATCACACATCACACCTCAAAATCACACTGTGATTGTGATTTTGTGTGATGTGATGTGATTTATGTGGTTTGTGTGATTTTGTGATTTCCCTATACCGTAGCATTGGGCTCTATGTTAAAATCACACATCACAGTGGAGCATGTCACAAATCACACTGTGATTAACACGTAATCACACATAGAAGTCACGGGTGGGAAATCACAGTAACAACACTGTGCTGAACTCTCTGCTCGTAAAACGAATAATGACTCACAACCTCTGACTTCTTTTGTGTACGCAAACACTACGCAACTAAAACTAACTAAAGTTCACATCGACTTTTACATTCACTTCACTTGTCCTCAATGAAATCTCTCTCAACTCATTCGCTTATCTTGTGTGTATCTAAATGTGTGTGTGTGTGCAGTAAAAGTTACTCTCTCTCTCTCTCCCTTCACTTTCTTTATTACCTTCAATGTAAATCAACTCCTCTCCTGAAATGTTTAACAGTCAAACATTCAAACTCTCATGCATGCATAATCATCATCAACCTTGCCTCACTTTCTGTCACTCACTCAATTCTTTCTGAATTCAAGTCAATCCAAAAAGAACGAGAGCCTTTATTTTCTTCCTTCCCATTCATTCATCTCTCTTTTGTGCTCTCAATAGTCCGGATCGAAATGAACTGGAAACCTATTCGCAAAAAAACCTATTTTCCTGCACCGATTTGCAAATCATTTCCCGGACTTCCAACATATTGGCAGTTTATTATGCTTTCTTTAAATTATTCACGCCTCATACATCATCAAACACATCACAAAACAACGTTCCTTCCATTCATTCCTCTTCATTTCTTTCCAGAGTCCTCCTTAAATCCGTTCAGCTTTCTATATACACACACGCAGACACAAACTGCTATAAAGAACGTGTGGTGTGTGTCTGTGTGTGCCTAAATGTATTCTGTAAGTCGGTGTCTGCGTATCCTTCAAGCGAATTCACAATGATCTGCCTGCCCTCCTCTCTCTCTCTCTTCACTAGGCGTAAGATCATCTTTACTGTCACATAAACCCCGTACCATTTATTTCCTGTCATTTGTGATAATAGAGATTGAAAGCCATCCCATGAATCCCAATGTACTTCCCTTAACCATTTCTTCCTCTTTTATTTCTGCACAAAATCCCCTTGCATTTGTCTTCCTTAGTTCAGTAGAAATTACACAAGAGAATTAGATTTGACTAGCCTTCTCCTTCGAAGGCCCCCGCACACGTGTGTGAGGAGTCTGTTACCTTCAAAAAATGTCTCCAGGCAGGCAGAAACACACACAAGAAGACTGTCTTTCTATCTACTCCTTCTACTTCACTCACTCAGCCAGCAAGCAGTTCTATGTTACAAATACACTTCCAGCGTTCTGTCTAAACTCTCCACGAGTTTTGTGTCATTCTCCATGAACTTATAAGTTGGGACACACACACAACACATCATGGAGATTTGAAAGGCTTCTTTTTATCCTTCTTTAGAAGGGTCAATTGGATTTGAATGAATACGAAACAAACTGGAATCATCATCCCGAGGCAATTCCATGTATGAATAAGCCCATCCTTCCCCACTCTCACATGCAAATCCACTTTACTTACATTTCCTATCTAAGCTCCGTCCGTAGCCTATTTGTATCCGTGTGTCAAATAGCATTACCTTCAGAAAACTTTTCTCTCTCTCTCTCTCTCTCTCTTTACAAAATCTAACTTGTGTCTACACACACACAAATAACACAGACTGACTATTGACCACCGCTGCACACACAAACACTCCACACGAAGACTTCATCTTCTCTTGAGAAAGAAATCCCTTTTATGTACAGTGAATATGGTTGTGACACTCTCTCTCTCTCTCTCACTGCTACTTTTGACTTTCCTAGCTCCTCCGCAGTCTCCTTAGCTGTCCAAATATTATGAGGGCATTGGTGAGTGAAAAAGTAAAACTTTCTCTACAAAAGCTACCAACTCGAACTGACCACACGAGCTGACTTTTGGCTTAAGCAGAGAGAGGATATTTTTGTGTTCAGGGAAGCGAAAAAGTCTATTATTATTGCTGCTGCTTCGTATTAAAATGTTACGTAGCCGGAGTTTATGTTATAATGCGATCCATCCATCTCTCTTCTTAGTGGAAGAAGGGAAGTTATTGTGAGGAGTGATTGAAAGGGTGTTCGATGTTTAGCAATAACCGATAGGATTGCTAGTCACGGCACGCTCTCCTATTGTTCATGTGCAATGAAGTGGAGAATGGACAGAAAGCAAACAGAGAAGATATTGGATTTCCACCACTCCTCCATCGTCAGCACATTTTTCCGGTCGCGTGGAACTTGTTTGGATTCTACGGGAGAGACTCAAGTCTCCATACGATCATCCGATTTAACCAACACACACCCAGTCAACTCATCGGTTCTTCCTTAAATAAGCTGAGATTTCTCTCTCACACATTCTGATTGATTCACCACCACCAGCAGAAGAAGAAGAAGATCAAATGAAACGCGTTGCTTTTAATTCGGAGAGAAAGCAAATGAACAAGTGTGTGTGTGTGTGTGTTTTACTTGCTTTATTAATGAAAGACTGGAATGATGACTTGATGAAAATTAGTTGCACTTTGCACACAACCAACCCTCACTCACAGGCCAGTGACTACGGGGATTCTTTTAGTTCCAGTCACAGTTTCTCCAGCAGCACGCACACATTTTCCTCTGCTGTGGAATTGTTCTCAACGACCGATCTCTCTCCCTGTGTACTCTGTTACTTTTCTGTACCATCATCATCATCATCATCTGCTTCGCTGGAGAACCCTAAAAGTCCCAGTTGAACTGCCATTTTACTTCAGTAGACCCAGAACTGTTGGCGAAGGAGCAGCGCAGGCAGAGTCTCCCTCGGAACAGTTGCTTCTTCTTCTGTGTGAAACAAAGTTCCTCCAAACTCCTTCACCCAATAAAACTGATTTTCTACTGGAATTTTTATACTGTGCTCCACTCCTCTGTTCTTCCGACTGGAAAACACGACTTTAGTGAGGTAATCTAAGATTTACTACATATATGTAAGATCTTATCACTACCATTTCTAATACTTCTTAGACTTGGACTAGTTTTTAGACTGTCTCAATTCATCACACAAAGATTGTGAAATAATATACACACACAAACCTCAGTGGTTCTTTAGAGTTTGATACTTATTGTACTGCACATAAAGTTATACTATAGAGTATTATGGTAGTTCACGTAGAATCTAAATCCTCTTAATGTAAAGCAAGCAAGTTGGGGAAGGAAGGTCTGAAGGAACTGTTTCAAAATGTGGAATTGCGTAATGTGAGAGTGAAGTGAGATAGTTTTTCTATATTGGAGAGTGAGTGTGTGGACGGTGATTCTCTCATGAATAAAGTTCCTTGCGACGTAAGTTCCTGAGAAAGATAAGAAATAAGGAGAAGAAACGACTTTGCATAAACCAATAAATAAATCACCCGGCACTACCGGAAAATAGCCGAACGCTGAACGGTAGGACGTGATGTGATCTCCTTGGGTTTAATCGAACTGCCATGAAATCCGTGCCGTTCTTTGGTGGAGGAGGATTCGGAAGTGGGGGACTTCGGGGACAGGAAGTGTTCAACTGGCTCCATCGACTCAACCTCACGCATCACTTTGATAAGTTCCTCTCGGCTGGGGTTGAAGAGTTGGGGGTGGTGAGGCAGTTGGGGGAGGAACAGCTCCTCTCCTTGGGAATCTCCGATGTCCACGAGAGACTCAGCCTTCTCCAGGCCATCAGAATTCTTCACGTGCCAATCAGAAGAGGACCTGGAGGACCTGGAGGAGTTGGCTCCTTGCTGAAGGGAACCTCAGCCTCCTCCATAAGCAGAGGACCTCCAGGAGACATCGAACTGAGTGTGTTTAAATGCAGAGACGGTTTCTTTTACAATAACAATGGATACCACGATCCCTCAGTTGGGGGAGAGGAGGAAGGCGACTACTCGGAGTGTGCAGAGTTTGATTTAAGTGGGGGTGGGTGCAGTGGGAGTGGCGGAGGGTGTTCGTGTGGAAGTGGGGGTGATGAAGATCCCTTCTACGAATCTGTGGGGGGCAACTTGGGACGTCCTTCTCAAGAGACAAACTTAAGGAGCCTTCCTCCAACTTCCGGTGGGGTTTACAACAGAGCTCCTTCACTTCATCCGACGCTTCTGAGGTCGCTCATCAAAGAAAAAGTCATCCAAGATCGAGTCGATCTCTCCAGGGTAAGAAATCGTTATTTTCCTTTCGTGTCCTACAACTCGTTCTTATTTTCTAATTTAGGAGTGTGTAATTGATATCTCTGTAAGTAATTAAAAGGACACAAAAGTATGTTTAAGGTTTATTGTGAATTGAAGACAAGCGAGAGAGAATATCGTTTCAGCTTTAAAAACACATTAATCATTTCCAATTTCTAATTCAAACTCATTAACTCTACTTAGTCTCCTTTGAATTCCTTTCTTCCTTCCTTCTCTCCGGGTTAATCAAATTACAAGAAGTTTCCTTTAGTTGGTGTGTAATCCTCGTTGAATTCCACCGTGGAACTCTTCCTCCTCAAGTGTTACTCG
The DNA here is from genome assembly GCA_034696625.1 of Isotomurus palustris. Taxonomy (NCBI): domain Eukaryota; kingdom Metazoa; phylum Arthropoda; class Collembola; order Entomobryomorpha; family Isotomidae; genus Isotomurus; species Isotomurus palustris. The sequence continues at coordinate 15,378 of JAQGAD010000408.1, read as the reverse complement.
CAACTCGCTCGCTATTCTCCAGTCATCACCAAATGTTTCCTAAATCCTGGAAATTTATTTCCGTTCTCCCCTCCCACTCCCTTCCTCACCTTTTAATCTACAAATCTCCACACCCTTTCCTCGTCACTCCTTGTTTTGTTTTCTTTCTGCGTTTCTCACGATAACTTAATTCCCGTCTTTCCTCCTCCAGACCGAATCTTAAGTAGCCTTGCGCATGTAAACGGAGTTTTCCAAAAAATATTTGAAAAGTAAATATCACAAAGTAAGTAGCAGTTCTCAAATTCCACATGTTGTGATTATTACTTTGCTACGTACTTTTCCAAACTCATCATTTGAACTCATTTTGTCGCTAGTGTTAGTTTACTACTCTCTGGATGAAATAGTCGTCGTCCTCTTGACTTAAACTGAAGCCTCTCTACTCCGGAGCATTTGACTTGACTTGCTCCTTAAACTTTCATAGTATTATGTGTGTTTACTCTGTGTAGTCTTCCTTGTTGCGTTTAACTTCTGTTGACTGTATGTCACTTCTCTTAGTTTCATAAGCCACTCAACAAACTCTTCGCAATTTGAAATGTGTCGGTCTATCTTCTTGTCTTTGCTTCATCTTCTTCTCTCCTCCAGATTCTACAATTTAGTTTGTGTCTTTACTATGTACATACACAAACACACACACACACCACTCCCATTATGAAGTTAGATAAGCTCCTGCTTCTCCACCACCTACTTATGATTCGTTACAAGAAGTTTACTTTGGAACGGAGATGAAATTTCAACACCACACTTAACTCACACATACTCACACCACCGTAATCATCATCCTCATCAACGAGTACCGAGTTGGTTTTACACGGAAAAAGTTTCATTTTGAACTTGAGACGAGTTTTATTGCAGACTCCAAATTGCTGCTGCTATCAGACACAAGCTGAGTTCTAACTCTCCGTGTGACATCTGAGAAAGATGAAGTACCTCTGTCTCTCTAATTACCTTAGACTACTTCATAGACGCATCTCATCATCAGGAATGAGTAGAAGAGCCTCTCTTTGAAGTTCGAAGAGGAGTGCGTGATTAACACCCCCTTCAGTCACTCTCCACACTAAAAAATTACACACAAAATCCTCCGTAAAGTAATTAAGACCCACAGTTGACTTCATCTCCAGTGACATTCTTCCACAACTCACAGTGTACTTAATGACATTGCAAAAAAACCCGTGTTATATTATACTTAACTCGCTCCCATAATCTCTCTCATGGCAAGTTGGCATTCAAATGAGCCCTGCGTCTTCTGTCTACATCTCCAGCCATGCATAGCAATAAGGGTGAGCTGCTGCATCTCTTTGTGGCTCTTTCTTGAGACCCCAAAACTTGAGAGGACGTTGCTCACGGGAGAAAAATGTGATTTTTAAGTAAAGTAGACGTAGACAAAGTGGGAGAGTAGGAGGAGAGGGCAATTTATTCGGGTAAATCTTCCGTAGCTAAGGACCTCTGTGTGCACTTATCTATGAGACTCCTTAAGAACCAACGCACCTCTCCTACAAATAAATAAGTTTAACTTTCTCCCAGGGACTCGTGGATGTACTGTATGTACTTTCCCCTATGTACTTCTTCTACTTCTATTGGTTCCTCTTTCCTCTCCCTCAGATGATATCCTCTTGTTTAAATAGATACACACAGGCTTGAGTCTTGAGTCTACAACTACAACTTCTGTCAGGGATTTACTTTCCCTACTATCGTTCCACTCACTTACTCCATGGGAAACTGACTTTTTATCTTCTTAACACGCTATTATTTGTATCGCCACGAATAAATAAAATGCACCGGGAGGGAAATACTCTACAAGCAATGGAAGGATTAGTTTCGTAAAATGGATTGGGGGATTAGTCTTTGAGTCTTTCCCTACTACCCAGTACATCCAACATCCGTTCCCATCATTACTTTTATTTCCCTTCCGTTTTTTAAATACTCTAAAAATTCTAAAAATAAAAGGCTTTGTGGCTTTTTCATCCAAAATGCTCATGTAATATTTATTGCATAATATATTATATATTCCTGTGAGAAGGACACAGGTTTGTACTTTCTATGAGCTTAGTCAGGTATAACAACTCGACACAAGATTGCTCTCGAATAATATCCTTCCTTGCGGGAGTATTAATACTTACACGTGATTAGTATTGGAGATTCCTCTCATAGACTCTCAACTGTGTCTCTTCTTTTAAAGACTATCTCTCTCTCCAATCTTTTTTCATATCGTTGAATATTAATAACAACTGAGGAGGGTTACTGTTACTACACGTGAACGTGAATATTATGAATAGGCCAAGGTTAGTTGATGAATGTCCTGTTCTATCTCTGTGAGATTAAAAGTGCCCTTCTGCCTCTCCTCTCCTCTCTCTGCTCTTCTGCACTCTTTTTAATTTACTCTCGGCACACGAATATCTTCGTCAATAGCCAACCTCACTCTCACTTTCTCTATTGATTCCACTCTGAACAGACTTTACTTTCTCCTCTGTGGAGGGGACTTCATTTTTATTCAAAACACAAGTGGAAGAGTCATTATGCTCATGAATAAGTTTCATTTCATGATGCTCCTCTTCCTTAGAAATAAGTCACGGATTTGGGGAAGAAGTCGAAAACGGCCCAAACTTTCACTCGCCTCGCTTACTTTTTTCCAGAATGAATAGAAATAAAAGAAAGCTACCCCAAAGGACCTCCAAGTCACAAAATATTTCGAATCTGCATTTCCTCTCTGAACTCTCGTTCAATGAGTTTCTCCATTATTACACGTCTAGAGTTCTAGAGTAGTGAATATAGAAAAAACCCATTTCCAATTCACTCGCAATCACATACAACAAGACGGAGTTCGTGCTTATGCACCTTTTCTTTCTCTCTCACGTTGATTGCTTTGTCTGCTTTTTCCTTTTGATTTGAGATACTTTTTTGAGAAATCGCACACATCTCACAATGCTCAATACTCACGACGACCATATTCCACACACCTGAGATATTAAGCGTCTCCGCAGTTCTAATCCACTATAAACCAATTTTTCTTATCCTTTTAACCGTATCGGTATCACGGCTGCCGTTGGTTTGGTTTGGCTGAAGGAGGATCGAGGTATCGAATCGAGTCAGCAAAAGCTTTCGTAGTTGCCAGTCCTGCTGGTCTTCATCTCTTCTTCAGTTCTCTCTCGTCTGCTGCATGTTACCTTATTCTCTCAGTCTTCATTCTTCGTGAATCTCAACAAAATACATTTCCCTTTTATCTAAGCCTCGTCTTCGTATGGAGACGAAAGTAGAAACTCGTTTCATTTCTGAAATTCTGGATTGAGAGAGAAAGTGCAATGAAGCTTGAAATTTTTATATGAGCCTTTTCTTTCCTTCAAAGAACGAATTATTGTCTTTTGTGCTGAGCCACAGACTTTTTCCTCCTTAAACCAATCCCTCCTGAGTCTACCATTTCTCTTTATACATTTCTCATTCTTCCGTACACACACACACACACTAAAAAAATCTTTCCTAAAATAGCTCATGCTACTTTCACAACAATTCACTAAATTCGTAGAAATTTCCTTCTCATGTGAGAGAGAGAGAATGAAGGAGGAAATAGGTATGCTACTACTACAATGCAGTCTTCCACACAAACACACACAATTGCAACTTTTCTATGAAATTGTTTGTGCAGAACTGCTGCTTCTGTGTGTGTAAGTAACTTATTGGAAACAATTTTTAACGTGTTCTGCGGTCCAGAGAGGCACCAGACAAGAAACATGCGAGCCAAAGAGCCAACAATGGTGATTGGTATGGCACACGATGGACAGATCAATGTCATTTTGTAATTGAATACTCTTTTTCCTTTCACCATTCAACAATAGTCTCAATTCACCTTTCCGCCTAATGGCCATTTAAGCGTGTGACAAATTGGTTCTTCTCCTCAAAGTAAACCAATTGTCTCACACCGGCTCCTTTTTCTAAACAACTTAGAGGCCCCATTCTTCTCCTTTGCTAAATGGGGGACACACAGTTTCAATTCAATAGCTCCAGTTTGCTTTTCTAAAGCTGTAAAAGATCCTTTCAAGGGAAAATAAGGTAGAGAGAGAGAGAGAGAAGACCTCGGCTGTCACTCGATGACCGAAGAGGTTTATGTATGTGCAATGCAGCTGCTTCTGTTCGCTAAATCCATACGGACTCCGAACACTACGGACTTCTTGTGTGTGTCCCACTTCCAGTTTGTGGGGAAATAAAAGCCGAGACAGGAATTTATACGAGTCTGAGGTGTGAACAGATGCTCTCCGAGTGTCCCAACCTTCTGCTTCTTTCCCAGTATTCCTACAGTCAAACTCCACAATGCATAATGTCCCTCTAAAACTCCTGCTAAACTGCGAGTCGATTGGATTTTGGATTCTTTCGAAGGCTCAAAGCTTCTCCACCGAATCATCAATTAGGCTAAAGGCCTGTGCGTTGAAATCTATACGATTATTACTCCGTGCGTTACATTACAGAGAGATATCTCCCTTCTTCCGCACCATCGACTGCTGCTCCTCAACGAAGTAGATCACAACAACAATAATAAAATGTTTTTTTGCTTACACCCATTTAACCCAACAGATGAAGGGATACTTTCCACATTAACTTTCATCTTTAGTTGTGTGTAAGGTACCCATTTGCCAAAGAAGTTCACCTAATGTTCGCGCAGAAACTGCAAACACACACACATTTCAGTAATTATCCTCATACTTCTTTTAGATTTGAAACAAATGGCAGTTTCTTAGTTTCTTAGAGAGAATCAGGATAATGTTATTCACCTGTGAGTTGTCTCAACTAAAGTAAATCTAAGGTGAACTGTAGACATCCATCAAGTACAGTTTACTCAGTGTGTGTAGGAATATGTATTGTATTCACATTGCAATAAGACATGTTGATTTACGAGATGGACTTTATAGTATTGGTGGTACTTAAGAGAGACCAGAGGTTCCAACAGTTTTTATTCCAAGACTTCAACAGTTCCAATAATATATCTCTGGAGGAAGAAGGAAGGCAGTAAGGATAGTATTTTTTATCTACGAGTGTGTGAGGTTGACTGGGTGTGATTTAAAGACTTTCTCCTCAAATGCTCCACTTACTTACTTCTTCTATTTCTAAATCGTTTCCTTTCGAGTTCTCCTCTTCTAATCTCAAATTGAAAACGGCTCATTTTTATCTCCAAATTGAAAACCCATTTCTCACTCTCAACACACACGGGAGTCTCTAATAGTTGCTGCGTGTAGTCTTTCACCAGAGAAAATCCAGAAACTCGGAATAAATAGGTCTTTCAGTCTTTCGGCACATAACGTGAGATCCAACTCACATCCACCAATCTGCTGTTTCTTCTTCTTCTTAAAATACGCGCAAAACTGTGGAGTGAAGCACTTTAAATGGAAGTGTTCCGCACTACACAGAAAGCCACTCACGCAGGTGGGATTCAAAAATACGGAATGCAATGCGTAAGAATGGAGTGAGAAGTGTTTGGCTATAAATCTGGAGCCGTGTTAACTCTGCATAATTACACCTGAGGCTGTAGGGTAAACGGATAAGGAGGAAGCTTAAGTAAGTGGCCGAGTAGAAGGAAGTATTCTCGGGTGGAGAGTATTAATGAGATAAAGACGCGTCTCCCCTGAGAAAGGAGGAAGATGAAAAATCTTGGAGCCAGGAAACCCTCGCAAAGCTTTTAAAGAAACTTTATGAATTGGTAATGCACTAAAATTTGCACACCGATTTGCGGGTGTGCAGTATTGCGTCTGTAGAATTTTTTTATATGTACCTAAGAAATAATGACAAGACCAATTGACATTGTTGAAATTCGGGGCTTTCCTATTAATCACTAACATTGTAGATCGGAGATAGATAGGCACTGCACTATAAGGAGTTTAGTGATCAATCAACAAAACACGTTCTAAGTAATTAGTTTAACTACCCAAAATCAATTAACTTGCATTCTTTTACACGTCTTCCATTAATTTGTGTATTTTTGTTTTGCAGATTGAAGATGAGTCGGTGCTACGAGGAGTGGCTGCGAAGTACGCTTCGGACTTGGCAGCATCCCTTCTTCCCCCCACCGGGGGACCTGGAGGAGGTGGAGGAACCTCCTTTTCATCCTCCTCCTCCTCCTCTTCAGGCTACCCTCCGTCACTTCCTCCCGACCTCCATCCACACGTCCTCCACGCCCTCCGACATCTTCGTGCCCACCCGTCCCCATACAAACGACCTGGACGACGTCCCCCTGAAGAATCACGACCCATCTACACTCCAGGAGTCTACCAGGTTAATAAACAGACCTCCCACTTTCTCATCTCACCCCATCCATCCAATCTAAAGCCTCTTTCTCCTTCTCTTGCAGCCATCTTCGTGCTTAAGAGACGAGGAAGAGATCTACGACTACATCCCCCCCAGAGGAACACTCCCCGTCTTCCTGGACCTCCACGAAGAGACGCACCACACCCCCATCTACTCATCCAGGTGATCCTCATTTCCATTAACCCAGAAAGCAAAGAAAAAACAGAAGCGATCGCGTGAGCTCTTCTGCTTGAGGTCTTCTCCTTCTCTCTGAATGATAATGTGCCTTCTTCACGAATCCCATCTCCCAAACGACGCGAACAAACTTTTTCTAATGATTATCGTCCACACACTTCACTCGAAAGCGTTTAAACTTTGCCCATGAACAGCTTCTCTCTCAATTGAGACATCCCCTTCTTCTTCTTCTCCTTCTTCTTCCTCTCTCACGTCTCCTGAATAAATGATCAAAGGTCCAGCAGAGAGAGAGACTCTCCGATGGAAACGAAGGTGAAGGGAGATAAGTACATTAGGAGGAAGGAGAGAGAGGGAAGGGTCACTAAAAGGACTCCACCGTCCAGAAGAAGACTCTCTCCTGGCTCATCGCTCCACTGGACACACAAAACATCCAACGAATCCCAATTTCCTTTTTTGTTTGAGCTTTGAATTGAAATTACTGAAGAGGAGAGAGAGAGAAAGGCTGATTGCATAAAGAGGGAGAAAGCGTCTGCTGCTCCGTGTGTGTGTGTGTGTGTGTGTCTTTTGAAATCTGAGAGAGATGTCCACTTAAGGAGAATTCTTTTCGTAGGTCGGCTACGTTGGGAAGGCTCTCCGTGTCGACGCCAAGACTGAGGACACCGAAGAAAGGAGGAAGTAGCAGGGGAGGTCAAGCTCCCTCTTCGTATGGATTCATTCGGTCGACACCGAAGAGAACTCCAGGGCCAGGAGTGACGTCACTCTCGATGTCATCCTACACGATCAGTGGCTCGTGTTCTTCCTCGGCTACGTCGCCTTCCTCAACTTCCAACAATGCTTATGGATTTGTGTCGCCTCCTTTTGTGGGAGAGGAAGTCTTTCCTCCAGGAAACAGTAAGACAAGACTGCTGCTCTGATGTTAATTTACGATGTGTGAGGGAACGGAGGTGTGAGAATGTGTTTTGTGTCTTTGGAAGAAGGCGAAGGAGGCTGCAGGACGCTACTTCGCATAGGACGACGATTGGGTCTTTCGCGAATTCTGAGGTCACTCAGACTGAGTGGGGGTGGCGAGGAGTTCAACGCTCCGTTGTCGCAGTCTGCCCCAGCTTCCACGCTGAGGAGGTTCCAGTCCGTTCCTCCAACTTCACTGGCACTGGAAGTCCCGTCTAATGCCACCCCCACACACGCACTCACTGTAAGGATTCTTCATTCCTAGGGCTTCACTCAGCCTTCTTTGTCACGCCGTCTCACTGTGATGAAATGTGTTTACTTGCAGAGTCAGAGTGACCCAGCCTCCTCGTCCCCCGTGGAAGGCCTTCCTTCTAACGAACGCATCATCGAAACCATCAACAGGGTGTGTTATTAACTGTCATAAATATCATCTACGCATATCCATGCATGAGCATTCTTCAGTAAGAAGTCAGTCTCGCCGACAAAGCCACAGCCGAATGAAGTAGGCTGTAGTCTGCTGTGTAGTCTTTCCACAACAAGAAAAAATATCTTAGGAACGTCTTCTTGTTATGTTTCAGTTGAAATTCAAGGAGCTCCAACGGAGGAAGGAGCGAATCGCCCACGAGCATCGCGCGGTAAGTCCCTCTCCCTTTTCTTCCAATTCCTCCCTGCGTCTTACCTGAGTCCTGACGATTGTGTCGCTTCCCCAGATGTCGAAGAACAGAAGCAGCGAGCACGAGGGAAGTGGAAGCGACGACCTGTCCGTCGCACAGGCCTCTTCGAGTCAGGAACCGGGGAGAAGAGGAGGAGACCTCCTGGAGACGTACGAGGATCCTGTGGACTCCCAAAGGGACTCTCTAGGAGGAATGCCCCTCACTCCGTCTGCGAGACGCACCCCCCTCCCCCCTCAGGGGCGGCAGAGAGGCTCCGCTGCCTCCACCAACTCCTCCCACGAGTCCTTCTCAGAGACATTCGCACGCCACTTGAGAAGCCGCCACAGCGGCTCGTCCTCCCACATCAAAACAACGAGTCCTCACGATGACGCCAACCTTTCTTCTCACCTTCCTCACGTCTCCGAGTCCAAACAGAACGTGGAAAATGTGACCTTAGAGGAGGAAGAAGACGCTTGTCCTTCTGTTGTCGACTTCCTCTCACGTCACAGTCTCCAGGTGAGCCCTCCGCAGCAATGACAGTAGACCTTAACGCCTTAAGACCTTCCTCACCCTCTGCAAAACTCCAATCAACCCTTCTCTGTTCCACAGGCCTACGCAGAACTGTTGGAGAAGGAAGGCTTCGAAACCCTGGAACTCCTTATGGACATCGAGGAAGAAGACCTCCTCCGCCTGTCCATCGCTGACCCTGAGCACCGCGGACGTCTCCTGGCAGCCGCCCACTCCCTCCGTCCGTCTCCTCAACGTCCTCCGTGTCAGACGTCGTACCAGTGGGACTACTACGCCACTTCTGCACGCAAAGGACGTGGCGTCGTCGCAGTGGAGGTCCACACGGCAGGAAGAGACTCTGGAGTGTTCGTGGGGAAGGAAGAGGAACTCGTCTTGTCACCTGTGACCCTCCCCCACCCACCTCCCTTCAAGGCATTCTTTCCCTGCGAGAAGTCATCTGACAGTGGAGTGAGCATGTCCACTTCATCCCCACCCCCCACCCACCGCACCCACTAGTGCCTCCCCCACCCCACCCCCCTTAATCTGTGATAATACTGTCTCATTCATATTCATCATCCAAGCAGAAGAGGCGACTCTCAACGAATAAATAAAGGAAGTCGTTTACTTGAGTTCTTATTTGACCTTGTTGCATCTGAATTGGCGTGAGGAGAGGAGTCAACTCGGTGTGGGTTGAGGTAGACACACAGCGTGAAGTTCAATGGAAATGAGAGAGTCGCTTGGAGGCGATGTCATTGGGCCTGACCTCGTCTCATTGGAACATCCTTGGCCGTGAATTGAGGAGGGAGAGCAGCCTCGATGAGACTAGGCCAATGACGAGGCCTTGGCCGTGGCCAACTTAACTTGAGCTGGTGCCTCTCACCAAAGGAGAGTGCAGAGTGGGTCAGAGTGAGAAGAGTCGAATGTCGAAGGTCGACTAAAGAAGCGAAGACAGGTGAGGAAGGGAATGCCATCGAAGCTCCATTCCCATTTTGTTACTGCTCCATTTATTCCACAACCTTTTAGTGTCCATGTCCACACGGTTCCACTCCACTTTAACTCTTCCATCCTTCCTCAAACACTCAAATGGATTCCTTTTCTCCTTCTCTTCTGCTCTGTAATTGCACTAATCTTAATAATTGCCGTTAATCTCTCTTCCCTTCTAATAGGACAAGCAATTATAATTACTATAACCATATCACACACCCATTCAAGGAGAGCCAACAGAACAGAGTCTCTCCACACTCTCAAATTAAACTCTTAAATTAAACTCCCCCTTATTTATAATTTAAACTGTTAATTTGTTGTGCTTAGGTCGCAACCAATTGTCACATTGTTAAGGAGGAAGTGTGATAAGTTGTCCTTTTAATTCTCTCGTGTGTTTCCTCATATTAGCAGCAGCAGTAGGTTCTTGAGAGAAGAAAGGTGAAGTCGGTTTAATGGAAGGAAGTGAGGTCGTTTATCTTTCAAAAGTCGGACATGTGGAATGCAATAAAAGGAAGGAGAGAGAGAGAGAGTCTTGGCTTTTATTGCCATATGCAGATCCATCCTCCTCAACTGTTTACAATTTATTTGTTCCCTAATTCACTCCTCCTTCTCCTTCTCCTTCTTAGCTTTCTCCATTTTTAATCCACCACGATTTACTACCACCACACACTGCCACTGCCTCCCTTCTTAAGATATTTCAAGAAGAAGAAGAAGTCCAGCCAGCCTACTTTTTGCTCGTCTCATTTTGCTCCTCCAGTAAATAAAAGACTGGAGAAGTGCAGGAGACAGTTCCAGGCCAGCCTTCATCCTAACTCTCCCCATCACACTTTAATTCATACTCAAGTAGACTTCAGACCATATAGACTGTATACAGTGTGTGTGTGTGTGTGTGTATGTGTGGTGCTTGCACTTTAAGATGAAAGTCAAAAGTACACACACACACACTAACACACACAGTTATAAGTTACTACAGATGCATCACTCATTCTTCCTCGGGCCTTTATTCGTATTCCTCCCTTCTCTCCGTGTGTTTTACTCCGGCCGTTCTGTCGTAAAAAAGAAAGCACTTTCTTCACTCTCCTCGTTCCATAAAATGTGTAGAATGGCTTGCTCTCCTGCTTCCTACAACAGTAACAGTGGAGTGTAGGAAGTAGGCTGCTGCTCCTGCTAAGCTTATGATGGATTTGTGATTGTATGACACGCAGGAAAAAACAGCAGAAAATAGATTAGTGTTGGAAGTAGTAGTCTAGTGGTAGTGGTGTGTTGGCTGGGAGGCAGACAGGAAGTGAAAGCACAGAGTCACAGTCACACACGCTAACGTAAGTACGTAAGTACGAGGAAAGTGTGATAATCCTCGTAAGCCTTATTTACTGCTCTTCGTACGATTGTATACACAAACTGGAGGTCTACTGACCACACAAGCAATAAACGGGACTATCGCAAATGTAATTTTGCCAATTCATTTCCTTTTTATTCCCCATTTCTTTTTTAGCCATTTGCATAAAGTACCACGGAATGATTCTGACTTGATTCTCTCCCCATTTACTTCCGGAGTGGTGATGAACTATGAAACTACCCTCCAGTAAGCTACTCACTGTTGTGTGGCCTCCTTTCGTGTGGGTGTGCCCTACTTTCTGTCTCTCTGTAGTGTGTGTAGTACCAGATGCCATCCTACTGGTCGGATGTCATCATGAGAGATCGTCCTGCATGGGTCAGACTATCCACAATAACCACCACCTGACTCTGTTACACATATATTCCTTCCTTCTCTCTCTCTCTTTAAGACATCTTTCTCCATGTTATTCTGTGTAGCCTCCTTCCTTCCTGTCGTCGCCATATGTGTTTGACCGAGATAAACGCTTTATTATTAGGTCACTCTCTATATACACCAATAAGACTGTGATCGTCTGAACTTCCCGTCTCTCTCGGGTCTCTAAATTATTTTAATTCGTTCTTGGTTTCAGACCATCCTTTTGCACAATAAGTTCTTATAGGAATACACTCCACCTGAATAGCATCTTCTCCACCAGCTTAAAACCGAAGACAGCTGCACTGGCAGTGGGAGATTTCTCCAGGATTAATTCAATCAACATGTCTCATACATTTTAATTTAAGGGTTCTTCCTCCTCTCTCCTCCGTCTGGTATATTTTGATTTCATTCATAGAAGAATCTGCTAGCAGAATGGGATTTTTCTCCAAGAGAGCTTTCTCCGTAGGCAACCTTTCCTGTATTTCTCGAGGGTTGGTTGAGATTTCACGGAGAGACAAGTGGCCACACAACTTATTTATTCATGAGAGACGTAATAATCATAACGTTTCGTAAGCACCATTTAACTTTACACTCCCCTCCATAGAGTCCGAGGCTTCTTTCCATTCTACTCTGAGTACCTCTTTCTTTAGAGAGAAAGTTGTTCTTCTGGTAAAAGTGGAATGAGAACCGAAGTCTCTTTCTTATGCAAAGGGAGATGCACACAATTGCAGGTTTTTATTTAGGTTGGCATTCTCGTTCAATTACAACAAAATCTGTAGCTCAATTGGTATCGGAGATTAAAAGATCATAAAATAGAATTGAAACTGGAATCTATAAAAATTTAAGATTTTTCATTTTAATCCAAACTCTGACTACTGCGCCGTAGTCACTCTTAATTTACAACACACCAACAATCCCAAAATTAACCCACCATAATTTACGAAGAACTCATTCATCCAAATTAATTTGGGTTGGCATTGTGATTGTCCCTCTTAATCCAGTCTTTCACACACATACACGCCTCTTCTATCATGATTACCACACACACCGTCTCTCCTACTTAACCTGACCTTATTACCAAACTGTTGAGTAATATCACACAGTGAAAACTGAAACGCTTTTGTGGTTTGGTTCTGCAAGATAAGGCAAAATCACTTTTGCTTTCTCTCTCCCTTCCTCTTCCGACTTGATTCATTTCCTCCCTACAAATCATTAACATCACGGACACCCAGGTTTCCTATTTAAAACAGCATCAGAACTCTTTATGCTTTCACCCATCTCTCACTATGCAATACCGTTCCATTCCACACGTGTGTGCATGTCATAAACTTTCACGCTTCATAACAAGTTGACTAGGTTGTGTCACAAGGAATGGGTCTCAGCTCCCATTCACCAAGTCGTGTGTCTATCGTCTAGCAGAAGCTTTAGTTTCAGTAGACTCTCGAGACTCCGGAGAAAGTCTCCACTTCAAGTTGAGACGAAAATCCCAAAATTAGGGAAACACTCGTTCCCCTGCTGGAAATGGGGCATTTGCATACTCCCAATATTTTCGTGTAGTGGCCAATATCCTTCGTCTTATTTCATGTTTAATGTTGGGCTGTGTATGTGTGCAGCCAATTCCATGCGCTTTCTCCAGTCCCTCGAGAACTCTAAAGTACTCGGATTCCGACTCTGACACTTTTTCCATTCAGTCACTCCAGAACTCCCCATACCAGCGAATCGTAAACGTGTAGCCTCTCTTCACTCTCTCTCCTATCATCACCAGTCTCAGCCTGCTTCCCTAATAAATGTCCTCATAAAAACTTCATGCATCTCTCACACACAAAGTTCCTAAATCAATAACGATTGAGTAAGTCATAATAATATAACAGTAGCAGAGGAAGAGCCGAAGCCTTCGCGTAACCAACACAAACTGCCGGGGTTTTACTTTTACGACTAGATCACCGTGTGGAATTGTGTGGACAGAAGGCAAATTAATTCATCCCTTTACTCCCACGCTATAATATAGATTCCAGTAATGTGAGATATTTGGAGATGAGTTGTGGGTGCCCATTTTCCCATAAGTGACTTGTGATGGGATTCAGCGTTTGTTTGAGGATACTTGTAAAATAATAACTGTTCAAACAGCTCACACACACAATCTTCTTGGCAAGGAGAAAGCAGGCAGGTACGTTTAATAAAGCTTGTGCGGTTGCTGAGTGTGAGGAAAGAAGAATGTAATAGAGCTCCATTAAGGAAGATTTAAATAATAAGACTCTCTCTTTTGAAATGAGAAGAGTTATATAAGTTTTCAACTAGGAGACTCATGTTTTAATATTCTTTGTCAATTTCCTGAGTGTTAAAGTTTGTGCGGAATTCAGAGAGAGAGAGAGGCGAAGAGCGGGTAGAGTGAGAGACAAGTAGCGAAAGAAAGTCCCGGGTCAATTTACATCCTACTGACAACTTCCATGAATGTCATCCTCTTTATTTGATTTATTATGTTCACTCCTCTTAATTCTACTACAGTTTTCTCTTTTCTCATCATAATATAAAGTTACATGGAGAGGGGCTTCTGCTACTGCCGAATGTCGGGGATTCGCAACAAGAAACCAGTGCAGATGAAAGTGTTCTCTTATGGTCCTTATTCCTTAAATTTTAATTTGCAACCAAGACTTCTTACTAATACAACTCCTTCTCAAGTGGTGCTCGATACTTAAAACCCTTAAATTCACCCTCAATTTCTAAATTCCTCGTGTGAAGAACTAAATAAACGAGAAAACACTCAAGAAGAAGCTATAAAACACTCTCAGAGAAAGTAAAGTGAAACGAAAGGAAGACACACACACACACAACACACACACAGACTAAACTCAATTCCAGAGCACAGAATAAAAATATAGAATAGAGTTGCCAACCCGGAAATGGAATGAAGGAATCCACTAATTCCATTGGGATTTGGACGAATGGATCAAAATCAATTCCGCAAAAGATGGTACGCAATTTCATTTCTTATCTCATTTCTCATTGTTACTTATACCGGGTCTCCTGAGGTTGGAGAGGTGCGGCTGGGCTATTACTATACACACCACCACACGAGTTTGTGGTTAAGATGATTGATGTTCATAATTAGGACACTCAAGGCTTGAGGGGAACTCTCCAAAATTATGATTCATCTTACGCTTAGATTCTCTAAAAAGCTATTATACTTCACACATCATAACAAACTAACCAATTACCTCACACGGCATTTATTTGCACGAACTCCGCAGAGTCCTCATGTATGCGCATTTGGCCTCTATACTTTTTCCACACCTTAATTACATTAGTCTGTGTGTGTGTGTAGGTGGAATTCCAGGATTAATTTCAAATAACTCTCTCTCCTCAGAAGTAGACGGACGGGAAGGCGACTACACTCAATCTTCCTTTCCTCTCTCTGCTTCATTTTAATTTGCCTAAGGCATCGGGTGTAAAAGTGTTTCTATTTCGAAGTAAAAAGTAACCCAAGCTCTCTCCTCTCTCTCTTTCTCTCGTTACACACTTTTCTCCCAGTCAACAACTCGAAAGCCAAATCTATCTCAACACAAACTACTTTCATCTCTTTTCATTTCAAAAAGTATTTCAATTTGTTTCTTGTTGCCTATACGAATTCAGCACGGACATTTCTAAAACTTTTACGCGAACATTTTTAATACCCTCCTCCGTAGAACTTGACGCTTCTTCGGAAAAAAATCAAATTGACTCTTCACTCTTTCCTCTATTACTTTGGAGTTTCTTTCTCAGTTTTCTTCTCCGCAGGATTAACAAGATACATGCTTACATACTTAAATACATACATGCATGTGTGTACTGTTATTGTTGCCCTATCTTAGTGTTCAAATCCGTGAGTTCTTCCACGAAAAATTTATAAGTTCCGTACGAAACTTAGAAAAAAAAATTGTTGCATTCCCTCTTTACCCCCCAAACAGTTGATATTCTCTTGTTTAGAATAAAAAACGGAACAACTTTTTCCTCTTTCATTTTGACCTGTGAGGTCAGACAAGGTCACAGATTAAGGTCAAA